>JAKTXF010000022.1:0-245235 GCA_030561465.1 Suhomyces kunorum | reverse complement strand
ATACACCCAATTTACAGTATGAAGTTCCTGGTGAATTATTTTTTTGGCCCTTGATCTAGCTCAAATTTCGGAATTGCTTTATTACCAGACCACTAATACCAATTAACTGTCACAGACTTGCAAGTTACCTCAAGAGCCTTTCTTGCAAATAACTGCTTCATCTTCACTAGTTACATCCCTACAATACCCTTCTTTGTTAATTAATGCCCGCTACCCAAATCACCATACTGGTACTGTATTTTACCATCTGCTTCTATTTACACCCAAATCCCCATTCCTCCATCTTATCCTTTCAAAAAAACGTCCCCAGAACCGCGTCATCAGTAGCTACCATTTTATACCCTCAATTACTCCAATTTCTCTCTCCTTCTCCCATAACCCCTCCCTTTCCCCTTCCCTCACTCTTTTCCTTCTCTTTTTCTCACCTGCAACACTCCATTTCCTTCCGTATCCCTGTTTCTTCCTCCACCGGACCACCCTTTCCCATCTTTCTCCTTCTACGGCAAATTCCCGCCTCCTCTCCTTCATCAACACCTCTCCTATCGCAATGGACTACGACGATGACGACTTGGACTACTCTTCGGGAGCAGACGAATTCAACGAGGATTCCCTCTCCAACGAGGAATACGACAAGCTTCACCACGTGCTTCCCCAACTTCGGGCTCTGCTTAAAGACTACAACGACACGGTTCCAGAAACGGAATTAAAGGAGGCTCTCTACTACAATTATTACGAGTTAGGTCCGGCAGTGGATGAGATCAAGGCAAAGTACAAAAAAAGTAAGTATCATCATTTTTCGGAGCATCTGAGTGTGACTCTTCTTTATTGACCGGGGCAAAACGCCACCATGGCTAGCAGCATAGGCGATACAAACTCGCTTGGGGTGAAACCGCCGTCCAAGCTTTCCCAACTAGCCAAAAAACGGGCCCAATCGGCCTCGGGAAGCCCAGTTGGTGGCGGCAGCAAGTTGGCAGCATTGCTCAAAGCAAGAGCAGAACGACAGGCTCCAGTGGCGATCCAAACAGGCCAAAATGTTACTGAAGATACTTCCTCAGCTTCTACGTCGTCAAACACCCAAAAAACGTCTCAATCGGTGGCCATTCTCGATAGGTTGCGTTCCAACGGTACAGGTGCCAGTGTGGGCAACACTACGGGATCCAATGCGATCCAGACATCCAAATTAGCAGGCTTACTAGCAAAGAGGATCGGTACAAAGCATAATATAGGGGAAACTCCCGAAATCAATGCTGTTCCAGCCTCTGATCCCGTTCCATCCCCCATACCCGAATCCGACCCCATGGCAGCCCCAGATGTCGAAATGGACGATGCATCCAAGGAAGACTTCCACACCAACGTCTTCTACGACGACTCCATGCTCTTGCACAAGCCCGTCACCCTTGCATTTGTAAATAAGAAGCGGTCCCTCTCATTGGACCAGAACCGATCCAAACGAAGACGACTCGATCTCCAGTTGTTCCATCCTCTTACTAACATTGAACTCAACACAGAAAAGATATTCAAGGCCGCCGAAAACTTCAGCAACCCATCCCCCGACGACAAGATCGTCAATGCCCAGAAGGCTGCATTCGAAGACAAGTTGAGTAACCTCAAGATCGTCGAATCCGAGCCTGGCACCACCAAGAAACCCGTTAAAACCACCAAGCCAGCCAAGAAGTTGGACTTGAAACAAGAAATATCGTCCAACAGCACCTACTCCAAGCCGCACAAGTCGTTCGTGGTCATTGGCCATGTAGATGCTGGAAAATCCACTCTCATGGGCAGATTGCTCCTCGACTTCGGCATTGTCGATATCAAAACGGTGAATAAGCTAGTCAGAGAAGCAGAGAAGGCCGGAAAGGGCTCGTTTGCTCTTGCTTGGATCATGGACCAGACGGCAGAGGAAAGATCCCATGGCGTGACAGTGGACATTTGTGCCACAGATTTCGAGACTTCAAAGACAAGATTCACCGCTATAGATGCTCCAGGACACAAGGACTTTGTTCCGCAAATGATTGGGGGAGTTTCCCAGGCAGATTTTGCGTTGTTGGTAGTGGACTCGATTACCGGAGAATTTGAAGCAGGTTTTGCCATGGATGGTCAAACCAAGGAGCACACCATCTTAGCCAAAAACTTCGGAATTGAAAAGATCTGTGTGGCCGTGAATAAAATGGACAAAGAAAACTGGGACGAGATGCGTTTCAATTCCATCAAGATGCAGTTGTGTGAGTATTTGTCCAGCGAAGAGGTTGGTTTCAATCCCGACCAGATCGAATTTGTTCCTATCTCTGGATTGACTGGCCAAAACGTGATAAAGAGAGACCCAAGCGTTGAGGCACTTTCGTGGTATAAAGGTCCTACCTTAGGGGAGTACTTGGAGAATGTCAAGATATCAAATGAAATCAATGCGGATTCCGTGTCCCAATTGTTGAGCGAGGACTTCTTCTTGTCTGTTCACGACACCTTTAAGGATAAGGGTGAGATTAAGGTCAGTGGTAAGATCAGTTCTGGTGTCATACAAGTAGGAGAAACGATTGTCTCATCTCCAAGTGAAGTTACCTTACAGATCAACGGAATAAAATCAGCAGGTAAGCCTGTTGATTTTGCTGTGAGAGGAGATTTGATTGAGATGTCATTTAAGGCCAGTCAAGTGGAAAATGATGCAGTCGAGTCGTTCAGAATCGGCGACTTGGTGTCAAAAGTTGGTTCTCCCGCAAGAGCTGTCAAGAAACTCACGATTTCCTTACACTTGTTCAATATGACCAAGCCGTTGTTGGTGGGAACGCCGTTTGTTTTGTTCAGAAACAATTGTCAGGCCCCAGCAAGACTCACAAAGTTGATCGAGGTCACCAGTGGAAAGAAGAAGAAGAAGTTATTGCACCTCGTCTCTAAGCAGACCGCCATAGTTGAAGTTGAAATCGAAGGAACTGCACTTCCTGTCACCAAATACGAAGACAATAAGGTATTGGGAAGAGTTGTGATTAGAAGAGAAGGTGTTACCATTGGTGCTGGTACGGTAGTTGACTTTTAGCCATAGATTAAATAAATTATACACTCACACCGGTAAATGGCATGGAAAACTATGCTCTCTTCAGACGACGAAAGAAGCCTGAAGGATATGGGGTTTTTCAGAAAGAAATGGCATCAACAAGCAAGATTAATATGCCTAGGACAATCCCAAGCGTAACCAACATGTTGGCCCCCTTCTTGTTCCGGACAGTGGCCTTATTCAAGGTCTTGTTTCCCATCTGGACGTCTATTTCGACCTGGGAGTGATTTTCCATCAAGTTGTTGATTTGATCTCCCTGTGATTCGAGTTGGAAGGTCAATTCTGTCTGGAGATTCATGATATTCACCATAGAAGTATGCAATTTTTCCACCGAGGCCAACTGGTCCACCTTGGCCTTCAACATGGTGTGGTTTTCCGTCTCCAACTCCTGGATTTGTTCCTGACTGAGCAGTTCCATGAATTCCTGTTCACGTACGACATCAAAGGTTTCTGCAGCCAGAAATGCCCCAAGCAGCTCGTCTTCCTCGATATTCTGGAAGTTCAACATCTTGATCTGTCTTTCTCTTTCTCTGCGCTTCTTTTGCAACCCTCCAAACTTGTTGCTGACGTAGTTTAGCGTGGTATTCAAGTCTCTCAATACCTGCATTCTGTGGGTGCCTACTGTCACCAAAAAGAGCTCTTGTGGCGTGGGTTCATCGTCTGCCAAGAGTCCATTTAGCCATCCTGTTTGATTCTTGGGAATGAGCTCCTGTCTCTTGGTTTCGTAAGTCTGTAAGAACTTCAACTTTTCAAATAACTTCTGAAGCTTGATATTGCAGCTATTGTCGATGTTTTCCTTGGTATTCTTGGATAAACTCTGGGATCCAGAAAAGGCCTCGTCTGTGAACAAGTAGCTGGGTTTTATTTCGTCTATGAGCAGGTCTAACTTGACCAATTCATGCCTGAACTCGGTGGTTTCTTTGGCAAAAGTATCGTGAATAATGAACGGATTGGGTTTGTTTGAGTCGGATTTCTTTTCTTTTGATGGCAACGAAAGCTCCTGTTGCACAATCGACACACATTGCTTGAATAGAGGCGTGAGATCCGACATTGCCAGTTGTCTTGTTGGTATATAGTGAGAAATCAAGAATGGGGATATTGCGACATTGGAGGGTGCGACATTGGAACCAGAGAAGGTGAAGGGGAAGAAAGAAGGGGGGTAATGGGGACAGAACAGGGACTGCAATGTAGTTTGAAGACTACAATGCTGTTTTTCACTTCAATTTCAGTCTTTTTTTGCTTTGAATGGGAATATTCGAATTTTCACGTATTTATCCATATCCTATGCTTTTGCAATATGCGTTCTAAACAACTTACTCCTGCTATTTTCAATATTGCACCATGCTGAACCCCATAGTTATCCCCTCTTTGCCATTGTGGCGTTGTGGGCTTATTAAATTCACGGGGGTACCAGGAGCCCAAATTGAGTACAGTTATTATCGAGCCATTATCGGTAACAAATACGCTCAGGCATGAGATGATTACGGAGACAAACCGGTCTCTGATTGACTACAGTTTCTGTGACACAACAACTCTGTTTATTGCTACCTTAGCTATCCCCTCTAATATTCTTGTATCCTGTTCCTTGGAGGTGCTATATCATGTTCTCCTACTCTCCTTGTGTCCGTTAATTTTCGTAGGTGTCTACAACGATAGAAACGGCGCACTATGAACAAGATAGGCATTCCAGAGTTATGACATTTCAGAAATATAACTTCTCAAAAATTGAGAGAATCTAAAATCGCCAAAATTTCACTTCTTGGACCATAACTCCTATCTAGTGGCACCATTCTGCTCCATTTCTTCACCCCGTCAAGTAGTCCACACACCGAGTGAATTCGATGCCTTCTTTGTTGCCCACGTCGACGTTGGTCGACTCGTACAATACGTTCCATCTTCCTATCATGAGACTGCCACTGACGTTGGTCACGTCGTAGTTGTACTCCCGACGCTGCTGTGGCGATCCCCGAACGTATGACACGTACTCAGGAACCCCCGACACGTACAAGTTGTCTGCCACGATGGTTGTGCCGGGAGAAATCAAATTTAACGATTCGAGCACTCTCAAATCAGGAATGAACAAGTGCTTGGAATGGTTGAGAAAAATCACTTCTGGAGTCAGATATCTCCCGCCAGTGATTTTCTTTTCAAGCTTTTCGAGTGACTTGGCCGCCTGGCCCACGATTACCTCGATTCGGTGGCTCAATCCTGCCAATTGGATAAGTCGAGTCGCAATATCGGCATATTCACGGTTCTGCTCGAAACAGTAGTAACGAGCACGAGAATCCGGGGCAAGAAATTGACTGAAATAGATGGCATTGTAGCCGATGTAGCATCCGAGGTCAAACATGATATTGGGGGGATTTTGGTGGAATTGCACCGCCAATTTGTCTGCTATCACTTGTGCCCGAAGTGCCCCCATAGTGCGTAAAGGGTATTTTGCACTGAACTCGTCAATGGCTTGCAATATCTTGAGGGGATGGCCCCGGAGCGACTCGAGCTTCAGCAGGGGGAGGTTCAAAATGCATTCGGCGAGTTGTTTTTCATGAGACATGGTTGGTACAGAAGAAACGGGTTTTCTCCGGTATATATATATGGCAAAACCATCCGTTAAGGTCCGAGACAATAGTCCCATGAAAAACCGGTTAGCCGGGCGATTGGGGCCGGGAAATTTGGTACACCCATAGAAACGGTAGCTCCGGACACTCTGTGCTCTTTTAGAAGGCCGATTTTGACCTCCTACGCCCACTACACCGCGATTCCCACAAATGGCTCCACTTGTGGGGTACATGACCCCAGTCCAGCCCGGACTGGGGATGTCAGGTGATCGGAGGTGGAAGTTCCAGGGTGGTTCCGGGGACATATACCCCCGATAGGCAGTTCCAGATCCCTATACCGCGTATTTTCCCCACCATTACTACCATTTTGCTTGCCCTGGTGAGAACCTCATTCTCGTGAAAGTCGCATCTGATTTCATCAAATCTCACCAAATTTACCATAATGAGTGAGACGTCTTCACTGGAAGTAGAGGCCCGGATGGCGAAACTCCGGGCACTTCGCCAAAAGCGAAGTGAAGCATCGAGTCTAAACCGCCAGGAGGTATATCGGGACTCAAAAAAACACCGGGAACGGGGCCAAAAGGATGAAGAATCTGGGGCTAGAACTGATTCCATCGCACCAGATAAAACTACAAGAGAACGCAATTTGGAGTATACTCTCGAGGATTGCGCACGATGGGAGGCCAAAAAGAGTGCAGCCAGGGCCAAGCTGCAGGGTGAGTATCAAAACTTCAACCATTTGGCGGAACAGAGCTACAACAAGGCAATTGGAGAGTTGGAAGTAGACCGAGAAGAGTATAAGAAGAATATGGTGAAAAATAGCGGTAAAAACGTTGATTTTGCAAACAAGCCGGCACTGGAGGTGGCGGAGAAGTTGGCCAAGGATATTAATGATGCTAATGAGGAGAGGCGCAAGCGGAAACGTCGGGGTGATAATGAGGGTTCTAGTTATATTAATGAGAAGAACAGACAGTTCAACATGAAGTTGGAGCGGGAGTACGGCCCAGGGTAGGATTTTATGAGATCAAAGAATGAGTACAATACTATTACTCACATAATTAATCATGCATTAGACCGTTTTTCCTGATAGTTTTGATGGTTTCCCATATTCAGTTCATTCCTCGATTCCACGATTGAATGCGATTTAGGCAAGTCAGTGCTAAGCAGGTCACACTGTTGTATTTCTCCCCGCGATAAGCCACTATCTGTACAATACAGTGGAGTTCAGAGATGCTATGGAGTTCACTTAGATAGCGCATCTCAAGAGAATCGAGATATTTCAATCACATTTTAATAAATAACATACCGGACTTCCCTGCCAGTAAATATTCTCCAAAGGCAAAATCGTGCGCTAGATCCATTGCATGCCATGGCATTAGCTCTACTGTTTCCGTGTCTACTTCTCTTATTAATCTAGTCGTAATATGCTTTCCAATCTCAGTCCACCACTGCCTTCTCCCTCTCTCTCCTATTCTTCTGACTCTTTCGTCCCGTGTCTCTCTCCCTCTCTTCCTCTCTATCTCCCTCTCTTCCTCTCCTATATCTCTCCCTCTCTTCCTCTCCAATCCCTTTTCACCACTTCGTTCTTTTTCTCTCTATTTTCTCAACTATGGGGCTGCGAAAAGTGAAAAATCCATCTGTACCCCCCACAAACGTCCCGAAACTACTCCAAAAACCTCCACAACACCATACCATCCTCTTTCTCTCCATTCCCGACTTTATATCTCCCTTTCTCCCCAAAAATCACCCTCTTCTCCCACTCCTCTCCTCGCACTCTACTTTTCACACTACTCTCACTATATTCTACACCACGCCAAATACACCTCCAGGACCCATTTTCAACCCAGAAAAGGCCATTCCCTCCTAAACACACACACCCTCTTTCTATTGAACCAACCTCTACGTCTCTTTCTCCCCTCTTTCCACCCCTTTTCTCGCCCCTTCTCTCTTCCTCTCTCCCTCTCTCTCCAGTTACCCGGATTCCGAGAAATTTTCCACTCACCAAAACAGTCACCTCCTCCACATCCTGCAAACAAGTCATACTTTCCTGGCAGTTTGCTTGTCGAATCGCCTCAATTTCATCATGGCCCGTGAAGAGGAAGAACGGGAAATCCGTGATGATGTTTCCAACAACAGCTCCGACGAGGAGGGAGACAACGTGATGGATTCTTCCGAAGAAGACGACGACGACGACGACGAAGAAGCCATGCAAAAAGTCCGTGAAGGCTTCATTGTTGATGACGACGAAGACGACGACCACATCAAGAAACGCAAGAAGAAGAAGAGACGGAGAGAACGTGAACGTGCCAACCAGGCAGAGGATGATGCGTTGGACGAAGACGACTTGGAGCTTTTGCTTGAAAACTCCGGTGCAAAACTGTCGAGAGCTGCTTCCAGCGGCAAACTCAAACGGCTCAAACGGGCCAGAATAGAGGAAGATGAAGTCGAAGAGCCCTCCGGTGCCAGAGGTGCTGCTGGCGAAGGCCGTTTGAACGATATGTTCTCGGACGATGAAGAAAGACAAGAAGAAGACGAGGATCTCGAAGGTCCAGTGGCCCAGTACGAGGGCGACCGCAACATCTTGGACGAATTCGAGGATTTCATCGAGGAAGACGAGTTTTCCGACGACGACGACGAGGCCAGAAGAAGAGAAAAGATTGAACAGAGACAACGGGCCAAGAAGAAGGGACCCCGTTTGGACACCTCCAAATTGTCCAATGTCGACAGAGAAAGCTTGCAGCAATTGTTCGAGGTGTTTGGCAGCGGACAGGAATACGAATGGGCCTTGGAAGCCCAAGAAATCGAGGACGAAGGTAACGGAGAATCCCTCGAGCCAACCTCCTTGGACGAGGTATTCGAGCACGCCGAGTTGAAGGAGCGGATGTTGACAGAAGAAGACAACTTGATCCGTATCATCGACATTCCCGAGAGATACCAAAAGTATAGAGCCAACTTGAACTACATCGACTTGGACGGAGAAGAACTCGAAAACGAAAAGAACTGGGTGGCAAACATTTTATTCAAAGAAAAGCTGGGTGTCTTTACTGGTTTCTTGGAGGCTCCTTTCAAAGAGGCGGTTGGTAAGGTCGTGGAATTCATCTCCAAGGATTCATACGAGGTGCCATTCATTTGGACTCACCGTCGTGATTTCCTTCTCTTCTCTCAAGAAATCAAGGCTGAGGATGGAACCATCGAAAACGATGTGCACAAGTTGCTCTACGAAGACGATTTGTGGAGAATCGTCCAGCTTGATGTTGAATACCACTCCTTGTACGAAAAGAGATTAAATACCGAAAAATTGATCGAGTTGTTGAACTTAGATGACGACTTGGTCAAGGACATCAAGACCTTGGACACGATGGTTGGTGTTCAGGATTTGCACGACTACATTCAATTTACCTACTCGTCCAAAATAAGGGACTTGGCAAAAAACCAAAAGAACAACACAGAAGAGAGTTCTGATAACATTGAAGGGCTTGACTTGTCCAAGTTTGGCAAGAAACATTCCAAATATGCCTTGTTCGAAAGAATCAGAGAGAATATCTTGTACGATGCTGTCAAAGCTTTTGGTATCACTTCCAAAGAGTTTGGTGAGAACGTCCAAGATCAGTCTTCGAAGCGCTTCGAAGTGCCTTACAGAATCCATGCTACCGATGACACTTTGGAATCTCCAGACGATTTGATTGAAAAATTGTGTGAAGATGATGAAATCATCTTTAAAGACGAGAAGAGTGCTCGTGATGCCATCAGAAGAACGTACTCCGAAGAAATCTTCCATAACCCAAAGATCAGACACGAAGTCAGATCCACTTTCAAAGCATACGCTTCCATCAGTGTAACGATCACCGACAAGGGTAGAGCCACTATTCACAACCACAGTCCCTTTGCTGACATCAAATACGCCATAAATCTTTCTCCTGCCGATTTGGTGAAAAAACCTGACGTATTGCTTCGTATGTTGGAAGCTGAAGCTGCTGGATTGGCAGTCATTAAAGTGGAGACAAAGGATTATGCCAATTGGTTCCAATGCATTTTCAACTGTTTGAAATCGGACGGTACTTCGGAAATTTCCGACAAATGGAATAAGGAGAGAGAGTTGGTATTGACTATGGCTTTCAAGAAGTTGTCCAACATGATCTCCTTGAATACCAAGGAAGACTTGCGTCGTGAATGTGAGAGATTAATTGCCAGTGAGGTTCGTAGAAGGTTCTTGAACAAGTTGGATCAAGCTCCATTCACTCCATTTGGTTTTGATAAGGGGACCAAGCCAAACGTTCTTGCATTGACTTTCGGCAAGGGTGACTTCGATAGTGCCGTTGTTGGTGTGTTCTTGAAAGAATCCGGAAAGATCGATGAGTTTTTCAAGTCCGACAGTAGTCCTGCCAGAGATCGCGAAGGTGAAGAGAAATTTGCTGGACAATTGAAAGAATTCTTCGACAAGAGTTTGGACTACACCAAGCCCGATGTTATCGTGGTGGGAGGATACAATGCCAATTCCAAGAGATTATTCGATGCGGTGAAAAGGTTTGTTGAAGATAACTCCATCACAGCTAATGTCGATGACTTGCCCAATATTGGCAATGCCCCATTGATTAGTGTGATCTGGGGACAAGATGAAACCGCCAGATTATTCCAAAACTCTGAAAGAGCAAATCTTGAATTTGCTGACAAGTCTACTTTAGCCAAGTACGCCATTGGTTTGGCCAGGTACGTTCAGAATCCACTTTTGGAGTACGTATCGTTGAACGATGACATTTTATCGTTGAGCTTTTACGAACACCAAAAACTTATTCCATCCGATCTAGTGAAAGAAGCCTTGGAGTCTGTTTTCGTTGATATTGTCAACATGGTTGGCATTGAGATTAACGAAGCAGTTCGTGAGCCTTATATTGCACAATTATTGCCTTACATTTCCGGATTGGGTCCAAGAAAGGCTTCTGGTTTGATTAGAAACATCATTTCCAAGCTTGGATCGAACCTTGCCAATAGAAGTGATTTGATTGAGAACGAGCTTTCTACGGCTAACATTTTCATCAACTGTTCGTCATTCTTGAATATTCCATTTGATGAGGGTTCCACTATCAGAGACTCCTCAGTGGAATTGTTGGATGCTACCAGAATCCATCCAGAAGATTATGACTTGGCCAGAAAGATGGCTGCTGATGCACTTGACTTGGATGAAGAAGACATGGCCCATGTGGAAGAACAGGGAGGTATTATTTACCAATTGATGCAGGAAGGTGTGAACAAGGTTGATGAATTGAATCTCATTGCCTACGGTAAGGAATTGGAGTCCAAGTTCGGCAAGAAGAAGTACGCCACTTTGCAGATCATCAAGGAAGAGCTTGTTAACAACTTCGAAGAATTGAGAAGATCATTCCATATTTTGGACAATGGAGAAGTGTTCCAGATGTTGACTGGTGAAACCTCCGAGACTTTGACCAGAAACACTATTGTGCCTGTCACAGTGATCAAGATTGGCAAGAACTACAGAGATCCCAATGCCAGAGTCAGATTTGCCAAGATGGCCACGTCGTCTTTGATTCAAGGATCTGCTGAAGAACAGAACATTCCTGCCGATATGGACCTTGACCAAGGGCAAGTTGTTCAGGCTGTGGTGTTGGAGATTTTCTACGACTCTTTTGGCGCCACTTTCAGTTTATTGGAGGAAGATCTCAAACGAGCAAATACTCCAAAATTCGTCAAGGAACAAGGCAAGTGGGACTTTGATGCCGAAGAGGCCGATTTGAAGAAGGAAGCGGCCAAGGAAAGAGCCAAGCTTGCCAAAACAAGAAATATCCAGCATCCGTTGTACCACAACTTCAATTTCAAGCAGGCAGAGGAGTTTTTGGCACCACAATCCGTGGGAGACTGTGTGATCCGTCCTTCTTCCAAGGGTCCTAGATTCTTGACCATTACCTGGAAAGTGGCCAACAACTTGTTCCAGCATCTTTTGGTAGAAGAAAGCACCAGTGGTGCGGTCAAAGAGTACATTGTGGATCACAAGAGATATTCCGACTTGGACCAGTTGATTTTCCAGCACATCCAGTCCATTGCCAAGAAGGTGGACGAGATGATACGCCATCCCAAATTCAGAGAAGGTACGTTGTCAGAGGTCAACGAATGGCTTGAGTCTTACACCAAGGCCAACCCCAAGAATAGTGCTTACGTTTTCTGTTTCGACCATAAGATGCCAGGTAGTTTCTTATTGTTGTTCAAGGTCAACGTCAACACTCCCATTAGCACTTGGCACGTCCGTACCGAGGTGGATGGGTATACTTTGAAGGGATTCTCGTATCCTAACATGCTTCGGTTGTGTAATGGATTCAAGCAGACATTCAAGTCGTATGTTTCCAACTCCAGATCCAGGCCTGCACAACGGTCCCAACCTGCCTATGATGGCTATGGCTATTAGTACAATTCTTTCCTGTATTCTATGTACATTCGTGTCTGTAAAATTTACAAAATAAACATAATAACTAGCATACTGATAAATTTTGATTAAGAATAAATATGGGTTGAAAATTCATAATGTCCGTGTATGTACTGACTAAATTTTGATCAATGATAACTGTATGGCATGATAAATTCATGATAACCGTATAGAATGAACTGGCTGATTTTTATAAAGATATGACCAATGGCATGTTCTCACTGTGCATTTATCATCAAGAATATTTCAACATAACTGTAAATTTTGATGAAGAATGGTTAACTGATGGTAAAAAAATTAACATAACCGAATAGCATGAACTGACTAATAATTTAATATCAAAAAATGACCCTATGAGATGATCCCACTGTACTTATATCATCAAAAATGTTAACTGTCTACCATGAGCTCATTGTACAAATCAAAAATCCTAGATCATGAACATACTGTAGATTTATCATCAAGATATACAATAACAGTATAGAATGAAAAATTTATCAAATATTCATAACCACCGTACCAAGAACTCAGTGTATGCAACCGTAATAAATATGAGACGATAGTCTACTCTGTGCCGCTTCTTTTGGCGATTCTCAACTTGGAACGGAAACTATCTCCATCCACATAGCACCCCATCAACCATCTGTCTCCACCTTTGGAGTCGCTGAATTCCATGCGGGAATGCAACACTCTTCTGTTATCGAAGATCACACAGGTGCCCTCGGGCAATTTCAACCGCAATTGGTTCTTGGGGTCGTTGATGAAGTCCTCGAATAATTGGAGTCCGCGAATGAAGTGTTTGTACAAGAAGCTTGCGGAATTCTCGCCTGCTGAGCTGGTTAAGACGTTGACTGACTTGGTTGAGGTGGCATTGTTGTTTCTGGTGACTCCGAGCTCAAAAGGGCCCTGGAACGGAGGAGAATAATTGACTTCTCTGATGTAAGGGTAACTTGATTTGGGATCGATAACTCCCTCCTTTTCCACGATCAACGGTCTCTGGAAATAGTAGTACTCATTGGCGTTGTCGTACTGGAAGGTAATGGGCACTTCTGTCAAGGCATGGTAGGCCTGGGGGTCCTTTTCCCGCACATGAGTTGCCGCAAGAAAACTATCCACGAAGACGTTTTCACCACCCTGGGTGGAATTCTGGATGGCATGAAGGAACTGCAACCCCGGAGGCGACTCATAGTAGAGGAGGTCCATGTGCAACGGCAAAAACGTGTTGGTGTAGGCGATATTGGTGGCATTTTTGGTATTTTTCACGTCGAAAAGGGTACCGTAGAACGTCTTTTTGATATAGCCAAACCTGTTGGCAATGGCCGCTACTGGCCATTGGTGGCTGTTTGCTTCGGACATCTCGGTGAGTTCTGTCTGGGGCACTTTGTTGACGAAGGCAACGCCAAAGTCGTTCAATTTACCCACAATGGAGTTGAACTTGGGTTGGTTGTCCATGAAGGCGGCATAGTCCACATGGAGCGAGTCCTGGTTGTTGGAAATCACGGTATTGTTCCAGAGTACCCGCGAGGCCTCGAAAAACTTGTCTCTTCTGCGACTAGTGGGGTCAGAGTACTGTTCGAGGAAGCTATGGGGATATTCAGAAGTATGGATGCGGCCATTCAGGTTCCATTCGACCAAAAGCGACGGTTCGTTGTGGGAATTGGTGACTACTCGTGGGGGCGAATTTACCAAGAGATTCTTGGCCACTTCAGCAGTGGTAAAGAGCTTCTGCTGGGAACTGGGATCAACAGACTCTGGTGCTTTGCAAGAGTCTCTTAGGAAAAGAGTGCTGAATTCGAGGGTGTGATCATTGTTTAAAATGACGGAAATGTAATCGTTGGAGACCTTGCCCACGGCAAGGGTAGTGTTGAATCGTCTGAACACACGAAGCATGGCAATGGCGGCAAAAGAGTGTGTGATATCCACATGTACTTATACCCCAGATTTCTCCGGAAAGGGGTCACGTGACCAATGGCCTGATTTCCACACTCCGGATCTACAGGGCCAGACAGGCATGACAGCCACTCCGGCCGGTCTCAAACGTACATTACGTGCATTGGCAATGCCCTCGGGCCCCTTTTCCGGGCCTTCCTGGTGTTTCTGCGCTGAATATTGGTAACCTGCCCCATTTCAGCCATGGCCATCATTTGTGCCACCCATCGCCCAAGAGTTCGTTCTTATTGTACCAGGCATCCAAGTCCTTGTAGAGGAACAGGTGTTTGTCCACGGCAAACCAGTGGTGCTCGTGCACCACGTAGTGATGGCCCTGGTCATCTAGGGAAAAGGTAGTGTGAGGAAATTTCACGGTGAACTTGTCTACCGAGAGGGAGTAGTCGTACGCCAGGGGGCCGTGATCGGCCCGGATGGCGGAAGCAAGCGTCACAGAGGCTAGCACTATGCGGGAGAAGGAGAACTGAACCATAGCGAAAGAACAAGGAGTAGATGTTGGGGTTTTTACTTGGGAACCCCGACATCTTGTATCGGTGTGTGTGCAGGACAGCATGTGGCAAGTTCCATGCAGAAAAGAAAGGGGAAGGAAAGGGAGGGGGAAAAGAAGAATAGGTCGGGTTAGCGGGGGCTTTTTGAGGTTATATTGGGTGGTGTAAATACTGCGATGTGATTGGCCGGAGAAGCTAGATTATATGGTGGGTTTGGGGGGGTTGGGGGGGTTGGGGGGTTGTGGAGGTTCAGCAAGGGCCCAACGGTCGTGCGCGGCATGTCTTTAGAGTTGAACCAGGTCTTCCGAAAAGAGCAAGGTTGACAAGGAGAGATGAGAAGTGAGAAGCAGAAGATGTGCAAAAACCGAGAGATCAATAGTCATCAAACTAGGGAGAGGATAGGGTGAAGTGGTATGTGATTGGTTGTAATATAGTACTGTGAGTGAATATAGTACCGGGGTGGAAATTGTCGTATAGTGGTGGGTTGATGGAAATTGGCATAGACTGCATAGGGAAGATGAGATCTTGTCCTGGCAAAGAAGTCTGCCAAGATGAAGATTCCTTGAGATTTTCTCTCAGATATATGATATTCGTCAGATAAATAGGATATTCCATCGGATTTATCATAAACTACACCTTATCTTCCCTCTATTTCCGAACCGATACTGTTCCCTCACTATCTCATCTTGTCTCACCTACCCATTTTTCTGAAATTCTGGAAAATGCGAAAATCTGCCCTTTCCCTCTCCCTCCAGATTCACCCCAATCACCTTACATCTACTCTGATACATACCCACCAAAATTATCCCCACTATGCACTCTCTCCACTTCCCATCTACTCCACATTCACTTCTCTCCTTTTCTCTTACTTCTTATATTCCCTCAATTTTGTTCTCCTTCAGGAATTGGGTACTCTGGCCGAGTTGGTCTAAGGCGCCAGGGTAAGGTCCTGGTCTCTCCGGAGGCGCGAGTTCGAATCTCGCGGGTATCATCACACCAGCAATTCCCACTAATACCTATTTTCCTTTCTTTTTGCCGGCAATCTCCTCTGCAATCCTCTCCCCTACACTCCGTGCCGCATCCTGCACTGCATCGCCGCCATATCGTCCTGGCAATCGCTCCATCTCCAGCCTTCTTGTGGAACTTGTGGTTTCACCCTCGCAGTGAAATTTTTCATTGCTATTTCCCCCAAATTCCATCATTCTAACCCCAAAAGCCTTCTAATTTCTTCCAAAAAGCACTCACCTCGTTCTTCTCCCCATAAACTTCCCTCCAGCGTCTCTAATTCGCCAAAATCGCCTCTCCTTTCTCTCTTTTTCCTGCACTCTATCGCACTCTCCCTCTCTCCATTGTGCCTTTCCCAATTCGCACCACTACTACCAAACGCGTTGTCAATTTTTACTGTGCCAAAACAACAACTCGCACCCTCTAGTCCAGGCTAACTCCACTCTCCAAGCTCGTATTTGGCCCATTACAACTCCTACAGCTTCAACACCCACAGGCGAGTTTGTGGTCCAAATTTGGTGTTTCTAGCTCCACGGAATCCCTGTCTACATCCCTCCCCTTCCAAGAGGCCTGATCCTCTGCAAACCCGTTTCTGCCGCCAAAAACACCACCATGGAGTCCAAGGCCATGGCGAATATCAACAACATCAAGAAGCGCTTGCATTTGCGCGCCTCCAGGCTCCCGTTGCAAGAAACCAGCGGCAACATTCCCTCTCCCGTGCTCAAAAAGTCCAAACTTAACAGCGGCAAGCTGCTTCTGGTCCATCTAGGCGAACATCCCGATACCGCCCATGTCCACGACGGGCCTGCCGCCGTAGCCAGGGTCAATTTGGCTGCCACAACTAAGCCAAACTTGGCCAATTTGCACTTTGGACAGCGTCTCTCCAATCCCCGAGTCCAACCCGCCAAACAGCCGGAAACGTCCCAATCCAAGACCACGGGGCGTCTCGCCGGCGAGGAATTGTACAGTTGGCAGCAGTCGTGGCGCAAAATCATGAAGGAGTCCACAGTATACTTCGAGGGCGTCACCGAATACAATCCCATCCAGCTCTCCGAATACAAGAAGGCCTCGCGGTTTCTCAAGCAAGTGGGATGTGAAATCACCCCATTCTACGATAACGACGTCACTATCATCATTTCCCGCCGAGCATACCACCCCGCCAAAGCATATCCCTCTAACGACATTTTCTCCAATGTTTCCAGCCTCAAGATCAAAGTGTGGGACTACGACAAGGTGTTCCGGTTCCTCAAGAACCTCGGGGTGAACATGAGTGTCAATGACGAGAACTCCATGGCCCTGATAGCCGCCTCTACCACCAACTTCCATGCATTGAACGACTCCAAGTCGAAACACAAGGACAACTTGTACAACCTCTTGAAGGAGGAAAAGATCTACGGAACCAATGACAGAGATCCCAATGCCAAGCGTGACGATTTGCATTACTTGGAGAAAAACTACCTATACGTCTACGATTTGCTGCAGAAAGTCAGACCCATCGCAATCAGGGAATGGCAGGAGGAGAATTACCCCGTGTTGAACTTGACCCTCGACGGAAAGTGTCCCTTCATCTTCGACAGCGTCGAAAGCAACTCCGAAAGAAAGAAGTTGAGAAGACTACAGAAATTCGAGGTGACCAAGGAGTACAGAAACCTATTAAAGAAAGCTACCCACGAGATCATTAGCAGTATCAAGAACGGATTCAGCTTGAGCGCGTCGCGTTTCAGCGGAACCAGCACCAGTACCGACAAAATCGGAGAAGATGACATCACCCTTGTCCACAATTCTACAAGTTCCAAGAAAACCGTACACTTGGACAACAACGTGGATGCAAACGATTCCTATCAAGAGGATCAAGAAGACCAAGCTGTGGAAGAAGTTTCCCAAGCATTGACGGAGTCGAAGCCTGCAGAGCCTGGCCTCGAGCTTTTGCTGGAAGAAGTTGACGAAGAAGCTAATGAAGTTGCAAACGAAGAAGCCGATGAAGAGGCTGACGAAACCAAACCATTGAGATACAGCTTCAAGCATCCCAATGTACCCGCATTGAGCAGGAACTCCTCATGCGTACAATCTGCATCCAATTCCAAATTCTACGATGTCATTGCCTCAGGCTTTAATGGCGCATCCAATGCTATGAGTGTGTCGATGGACACATCGCTTAATAGTGGTGCAACCAAGGGCAATGGGCTTGGACCGGTGGTGTCTCAGGTGCCCTCGCGAAACCTTAACAACTTGAACAGAAGGATCTTTATCAAGAAAAAGAGACAAGAATCTAATAACTCGCTTCATGAGAAGTCTAGAGAAGAGAAGGAGATGACCCCAGGTTACTGCGAGAACTGTCGCGTCAAGTATGACCATTTCGAGGACCATATCAAATCCAACCGTCACCGCAACTTTGCATGTGACGATCGCAACTTCAAGGATATCGATAATTTGGCCAAACTCTTGCGTGAGAGAAGCTCCCTGGGATACGTCACTTCCAATGGAGATTTTGCCTACTCCTGAACATCGTTGACCTTTCAGCTCCAGCATAATTAAATAGCATAACTACTGAGATGACAAGATATATATGAGTATAGAGAGGATATATCATAATCGGGATAGCGGTAGGGCCTTAGACAGGTGACGAACATATTGTTAGCACACCTACACCATTGTATCATTGTTGGTGAATTTTCCACTGGTTAATTACATCCAGAGATCGCCAAATACAACGTCAAAAACCGCAATTCGAGAGCAATACCAAAACTAATTACACCATTCAATTCACCAACTCCAAGAGTCTTATCTCCATACATTTTCTACCCTCAAATCTCCATCCCTCCCCAGTTCTACCCGTATTTCACTCTCTCTACTCTCGCATCCCCATATTCTCGCACAAAAGAACAATGAAATTTAAATATATTCTTCTCTGTAACATGTTTTGCAGTACAACACGAGCGGCAATGGGCCGAATGAGCGTGATACCTCATAGACGCCACTATTCCGACTTCCTCAAGAACCTCCCTCGAGTTGGAGGTGGTATTTCCCGCTTCGGAAAGAATGGGGCCGTTCCCAATTCTCCATTTCCAAATCACGCTACAACCACTACAACACCACAAACACCGCGAAAAAACGAGCAGAAATCCTCAAATTTGACAGAAAACAAGACCCAGAAGACAAATCGCTTTGCGCAGAAGTATTCTGCGCCAAAACTGGCGTTCAAACCCTCCAAACCAGTGAATCCTAGTGCCAAATATGAGGAAATCAGAAAGACCCTTCGTGAGAAACAGGCCAAGCAATCGCCTGCACCCAAGGCCTCCAATGCCCCAATAAAGAAGAAAACCAAGTCTGCCACCCCTCCTATCAAAATCAACTTGCCTCCTTTCATCACTGTCTCCAATTTATCCACAATCATGAATGTGCCACTTTCCGAGTTGTTGAAGAAACTAGAGGTGTTTGGTTTCGACGACGTTCGCCACAATTACATCTTGGACAAGGAGAATGCCACCATGATCGCAGACGAGTTCAATTTCGAGGTCAATATCTCGGAAAACTACGATGAAGACGTCTTTCCTGCTCCAGTGAAACCAGAGCTTTTGAAGGAAAGACCCCCCATTGTCACCATTATGGGCCACGTTGACCACGGGAAAACCACTATCTTGGACCATCTCCGTAAATCCAGCATTGTGGACAAGGAATTCGGAGGAATTACCCAGCATATCGGTGCCTTTTCCGTGATTACGCCTATTTCCAAGAAGAAAATCACCTTTTTGGACACCCCGGGCCACGCTGCCTTCTTGAAAATGAGAGAAAGAGGCGCTATGATCACGGATATCGTTGTTTTGGTGGTTGCAGGAGACGATTCCATTATGCCACAGACTATTGAAGCGATAAAACATACCAAAAAGTCGGGAGTGCCCATGATTGTGGCCATCAACAAGTGTGACAAGCCTGGAATCGATGTCGACAAAGTGTTGCGGGATTTGTCTGCCCAGGAGATTGATATTGAGGACTATGGAGGAGAGGTTCAGACTGTTAAAGTGTCTGGTAAAACCGGATTAAATATGGATAAGTTAGAGGAGGCCATTATTACCTTGAGTGAGATGAACGAATTCAAGTCAGAGGCCACAAATATTCAGTCTGAGGGCTGGATTATCGAGTCGTCCATTGAGAAGGGTTTGGGCAACAAAACCAACCTCTTGGTGTCAAGAGGAACAATTAAAGTGGGAGATTATTTGCTTGCGGGAACCACCTATTGTAAGGTGAAAGGGATCAAAGATGAAAACGGCAAATCCATCAAATCTGCCGGACCATCCACACCAATTCAAATCTGGGGCTGGAAGGAGTTGCCCAATAGTGGAGACCAGGTTCTTCAGGTCAAGAATGAGCATATTGCGAAGAAGGTGATTTCCAACAGGATAGCACGCAATAAGGAGGTTCTGATGGGCAAGGACATTGAGGAGATCAATAGAAAGAGACAGGAGGAAATCAATGAGATCAAGCTCAAGGAGAAGATCAACGAGGTCAAATTATTGGGTCTTGATGAGGATGTGGTTTCTGGTGAGACGGAGAAAAAGGCAATTGAAGTGAGATATATCGTTCGTTCCGATGTGTATGGATCTGCTGAGGCGATCAAGGAGAGTATCAACGAGTTAGGTAACGAGGAGGTTCGTTCGGTGGTGCTCAATACCGAGGCAGGTGTTCCTACCGATTCAGATATCACTTTGGCCAAAACTCTTGATGCAAAGATATTATGCTTTAATATCAAGGTTCCCAAGGCCACGATGATGAAGGCAGACAGAGAGGGTGTGGTGATCAAGGACTTCAACATTATCTACCGGTTGATCGAGGACGTTACTGCCGAATTGACCAGCCACTTGAAACCCAGAATAGAAATCAAGACGGTTGGAGAAGTGGACATCAAGGACGTGTTTGTGGTGACGGTAAAGAAATCCAAGGTCAAGATTGCGGGATGCAAGGTGGCGAACGGACTTGTGAAGAAATCTTCGAAGATCCGGGTCATTCGTGGTAAGGAAGAGGTTTATAATGGAACACTTGGTTCGTTGAAGTACATTAAGGATGATGTTTCTGAGGTGAGAAAGGGAAAGGACTGTGGGATTTCGTTTGAGAGCTGGGACAAGTTCGAGGTGGGCGACCGGATAGAGGTGATCGAGGAGGTGGAGCACCAACGGTTCTTGTAAATAGTGTACATATAATAGAGAAATAAGAAATCTATTAAATTCTTTAAAAAATGGTAGTGAGTTTTAGAGCGAGATGATTGAGAGGAGAGGGAGACAGCAGAGATGGCAGCAGGAATCCGAGGAGCTGGTAGGAAAGCTCGATTATTTTAGAGTGAATTATAGGGTGCGTTCTCGTGATGTTCTATCAAAGTATTGTAGTATGGGTTTCTTGACATTTAATTAAAAAATCTCGGAAAGCTCCATCAAATCCAACCTTGCTGTATCGTTTCGGCGGGCGGTCTGACTCTAATCCAGACCTATTTTCCCTCCAAATCGAATGCTTCAATTATCATCTCTCTCTCTATATTATTCAATAATTCCCGTAACATCATCGGAAAAGCCCAAAATTCCCCAAATTTTCACCACTGAATGCTCTACACCCATCAATTCATCCCATACCCTTAGAACCCCAATTAGACCTTCCATCTCCTCCATACCCTGCCTTCTACTATCACCTCTCATCGCACTCCAAATTATCACGAACTTATCTCATCTCTTTTTCCCATTCCCATCACCATGTCTTCCCACGACGAATACTCCTCTGACGAAGAAGAAATCTTCGAATCCGATGCTTCCAGCGTGTTGCTTGGATTTGTTGATGGTGAAATAATCTCTGACGAAGAAGCAGACGATTATGACGTCCCTTCCATTGAAGACACTTTCATAGGAGGCAAACCAGTATGGTTCGAAGGTAGGGCCAGACCAAGCAAAAAAGCCACTTCTTGTGATAACTGTGGCGAGAAAATGGCTTTACTTTTGCAGGCATTTGCTCCTTTGGAGGGAAAGTTGTACGATAGAGTGATTTACGTGTTTGGATGTCGCAATACGGTTCTATGTTCCAAGAAGAAAGGCACCATTAAGGCGATTAGAGGCGTGGGAAAACATCCCGAGAGAGTGGCACAGATCCAGAAGGAGCAGGACGAGGCAATCCAGAAACAGTTGGAGGAGAAATTGAAGGTGGAAACCACCAAGAAGCTTCATGATGATTTGACTAAAGACTTGTTCAATGCCGCCAAAACCACTTCAAATCCCTTTGGAGGTGATTCCAACCCATTTGGTGGCAATTCTAACCCCTTTGGCAATCCATTTGCCCAGAAATCCGAATCCAAGCCTGAAAAACCGGCGAAAGAGGCTCCACAACAGAAGAAACCCGTATCCTACGCTTCTGTAGCGTCCAAGAACGCCCCAGTGGCCAAAAAGCCGGAAATTGACCCCGAAGCAGACCAGAGACCAGCATACAGAGGAAGTTTCGTGTATGTGGAGCAGGAAAAGCTCAAACCGGACACCGAAGACCCTGAATTGGAGAAATACAAGCATTTGATAGAAATGGACGTGGACAAAGATCCCAACCAGTCCAAATCAGGTAGAAGAGGGTCCTCATCGTCTGTGGTGAGTGGTCCAGGTCCTGTGGATCCTGGAGCCTCCAAAATTAGCAATATGCTTGACGATAAATATTTCGAAGCCTTCACCAATATTGTCAAGAGTAATCCAGGACAAGTTTTGAGGTATGATCTAGGAGGAAGACCGTTGTTGTACAGTGGAAGGGACGAGATTGCCACCAAATTCGGTAAGGAATTGTCTGTGCCTCGTCCAGCATATAATCCTTCTTCTACACGTCGGTTTGAGCTCCAGCTTATGCCCAAGGCCATCATGGATTTGGAAAATCTTCATCAGGAGTCGAGTGTGAAGGCGATTTTGGAGGGCATGTCGTGGGGAACTATTATTGTGTGTACAGACGAAGAGGATTACGCTAGTCCAGAACTGTTCGAGGACCATGTTGCGTATGTGGAGGAATGGTGTGGGGTGCAATGGGAAGAAAGTGTATGAAAAGAGAATAGTTTAATTAGTATAGATGCAATAAATTAATTTATGCAGAATAAGAGGATGCGAAGAATTCGAATTGATGAAGATCTCTATGATTATGCATTAATCTCTTAGAATATCCGTTAAATCTGAGAAATTCATTAAATCTGAGGAATTCATGTCGTTGAGAATACTCCAGAGTAGTCCAAGTAGAGTAATTCGAATTGAACTATGGAATTAAACACATTCTGCTATGATAATTAATCCCATACGTCAAATATATAATTTAGTGTTACACCCTGCAATTAATCTTGTTAGAATGAAGATTGGCCCAATATTGATTTCTCACTAATTAAATGCAGCAATATCCCCGGGGAACGGATCTCAACCGGATCTATGTATTCTGGGGTTGCTGGTGAATCACTGAAACTTTTCGTGGTAGCACCTTTCGCTTAGACTTCCCGTTGTAGTCTTCATGTTCTATCACTCTAGCAATGTTCATGCATCCAACACTGTAGCAACGGCAATGAGATGCATTGCATATCAACTACGTCATCGAGGAACACAAAGCAGGCCAAGCCACGATAGCTAGGAACCAGGGGCCAGTATTCGAGCATTCGAGATTGAATGTGAGAGTATGAGAAATGTGAATATAAGTAGAGAATTATGTACGAAGTGGATGGAATTTAGAGATGTCTGGAATTTATTGTAGAGATTTCTAGTGCACTTAAAATGTAGAAACCTAAGCCAAATCGCGAAATTAAAATTGCAAAATCACTATTAAAAGCAAGCATAGAGCATCGAATAGAATTTAGTCCAACTAGAGAGTGGAATAGAGTGTAGACCAACAGATACTGCATAAATAAATTCAAACATAGAGACATCTTATTCCAAATTAATAGAATCATCCACATTGTCTGATCTGATCCCATAACAATCCACCGGAAAACGCCAAAATCATATCCAATTGATTCGTTGGCCATCACGATCTCTGGTCATGATCTCTGACCAGTTCGTTTGCTTCCACAGCTGATTCCGTGGCCTTTCCGGATCCGTCTCTTTCCGATGCGCATCTCCCCCCGGAAGAGCAAAACCTGCCAGAATTAATTGAACACAACGAAAGTAAAATGCTGTGAAATCATCAAAAACTCTACGAATTCACCATAAAAACACTTTGACATCACCAGAATCATCAGAACCTTTCTTATTGTATCAAACTAACACTTTCTCTCCATCCCATACTTCTTATTCTTCTCTTCCTCATTTCCTGCACACTGCCCATGGCAACCCAGATCTCCCAACCGTAGCCAGCCCTGCCCATTCCGATGCCCGAAATCTCGTCCCCGCACCCACCCGGCCCTCTCCCACCGGAACCTCTCATCTCCCCCTCTAAACCACCGGAATTCTCCGTGTCTACATCTACTTCCCTCAATATACCTCCATTGCTTCCTGCACACCGCCCTCACTGAAAAATCATGTTCCAGAACTTGACACCTGAAACATGCTACCTCAGTCTCCACAACCTCGAGAATTCTCCCCCCACGCTGCCACAACTTCCTCCAAACTGCATACAGACCCAGTCTGGGGCATGCCTGTTCCACCTGCCACGGTCCCGTGCCGCTACTATTGTCCCATAACCCCGTGCCTCCTTGCCTTTCCATCCCTTGCCTGCACCTGGCGCCAGGGCTCACAACCTGGAACTCCTGTACATGGTAGCATTATGATGTCAAACATTATATCCTATATATGGCTCCCTCTGGTTTGCTTTCTGCCCCATAGCTAGCCCGCGAGTTGCGTCTCACGTGTTCCACGCCCTGGCCCCA
This sequence comes from Suhomyces kunorum, assembly GCA_030561465.1. Classification (NCBI taxonomy): domain Eukaryota; kingdom Fungi; phylum Ascomycota; class Pichiomycetes; order Serinales; family Debaryomycetaceae; genus Suhomyces; species Suhomyces kunorum. The sequence goes on along the minus strand of JAKTXF010000022.1, from coordinate 220,913 downwards.
ACTCCCACACCCGCTTACCATCGCTATCGTGTCCTTTCTCTCACCGTTTTCCTCGGTTTCCATCGCTTCCGCACCCCCTAGCAATGTCCCAGGACCTGAGTTCTGATGAAGAACCGCAATTCCAATCGCATATCCGCCTCCCGACCTTGGGACAGGTTCGCCATGCCAAGCGGCCTACGTCGTCGTCTCGCTCCAACTTGGCCAAAGCCGCCAAAGAGAGCAGAATGAAGTTAACTGGCCAGAGCAAGCCCAAATCAGTTCGGTTTCCCGACCTGTACGAGCCGTCTGGGTCCATACGTGATACCATGATCTCCAACGCATCACAGACCACCAATCTGGACTCTGACTTCGAGGAGTTGGACAACGTGGGACCTCTAGAATCGGCCCTCCCCTCATTCAACTTCCCAGCATCGCAAATGGATGAAGATGATTCCAGTGACGAGGACGACAATGCGCCTCCTGATAGCAGAATCCCCAACTTCGCCTCCTTCTCCAACCAGCCCTACAATTTGGACCAGTCTGACTCCGATCTGGAGGACAATTCGTCCAAATCCTCCAAAAAAGCACATGCCCGACTCAGTCCATTTACTGGGCCCGAAATCGACTTGACCGACCAACTGCGGCCCTCCATGACCTCTGCTGGCTCTAGAGACTCCGAGGAACGCACCCGAGGAGGTCTCCGCAGTATTCTCCGCAAAATGTCGTTGGCTGAACATGCTTATACCGATGGATATGCTCCATCCGAAGTTTCGGCTTCAGACGGCTTTTTGGGCCGGGTATTGAACATGGCGGCTCCCCAGGGTGGTATGAGTGGCGGAGGCTTGGCTCCTGGTGCTTCCCGGGGCTCCCACGACAGAGAACCCGATGAAGAACAGAGAATAGGTGAGAATCCCGATGCCATTGAAATGCAGCCCTTGGGACTAGAAGAATTGAGTGAAGAGGCCAAGAAGTTGATTTCCGTGCATGTGCCCGAGATGGCTGCCCAGATGAACCAGGAAAGTCCTCGGGATACCTCCGATGACCAGACTTCTACGGCCAATTTGATCAACCCTGAAGATTACAATACCGCACCAGAATCTTCCAGTCAAGGAGAGGGTTTTTATGCTCCAAATCCCGATATGTTCTTGAGACGTGAAACCCACAACGACTACGATGGCCAGGACGATTTCCTTCTTGACGAAGACATCGGAACCGATTACATTGCTCCTCCCAAACGAGTGCATGCTGGAGTTTTGTCGTCGTTATTGAAATTGTACCAGAACCCTGCTGAGGCCAAATCTGCGGCAAGTTTATCCTCCAGAACAACCGATGCCACCACCCTAGCGGACGAGAGCAATTTCACCGAAAGCGTGGACTTTACTCGTCATTCAGGTATGGATTTTGGAAGATTCAAAAACGGAATCAGAACTGCTCCTAAAAAACTCACCAATAAAATCTCTGCTCTGGCCAGAAAACACAAACCGCACAAGAAACAGGAGCAGGATGGGTCAGAACCCGAGGAAGAGGGTCTGCTTGATGAGAAGGAATTGAGTGGAGATGCAGCACAACTCCCATCGTTCCAGAATGCAAAACCTCGTGCTCCAAAACGAGTTAACGTCAATAAGGTCAATTTGAAGAAGCTCAAGAATCACAAACGGGCCAACCAACTCCGTATCACCGTCCATATTGCGGATATTCTCCAACGACAGCGGTTTATCATGAGAATGTGCCGTGCCTTGATGTTGTTTGGTGCGCCTACCCACAGATTGGAAGAATACATGATTATGACCAGCAGAGTGTTGGAAATAGACGGACAATTCATCTACTTCCCCGGATGTATGATTATTTCCTTTGGTGACGTTTCCACGAGAACCTCCGAAGTGCATTTGGTAAGATGTTCTCAGGGAGTGAATTTATCCAAACTCTCAGATACCCATAAAATCTACAAGGGAGTGATTCACGACCTTCTTGGAGTCGAAGAAGCTGCCAAAAAATTAGAGGACTTGTTGAGAGCTAAGAACTTGTATCCTCCATGGTTGTGTGTGATTATCTACGGATTGGGCTCAGCCATGGTGTGTCCCTATGCATTTGGAGGAGGTTGGGTGGACTTGCCCATTGCGTTTGGAGTGGGTCTTTGCGTGGGATACTTGCAATTTATTGTGTCTTCCATGTCGAATTTATATTCTTCCGTTTTTGAAGTCACCTCGTCCATTGTGGTGGCATTTATTGCCCGTGCCATTGGGTCCATTCACCACGGCAGAACCTTCTGTTTCTCTGCAATTGCCCAGGGCTCGTTGGCGTTGATTTTGCCGGGCTACATCATCTTGAGTGGCTCGTTGGAGTTGCAGTCGAGAAACTTGGTGGCAGGTTCGGTGAGAATGTTCTATGCCATCATTTATTCGTTGTTTTTGGGGTTTGGCATCACTTTAGGAGGTGCTCTTTATGGCTGGGTCGATAAACACAGTGTTTCTGCCAACAAATGCGATCCCCATCACAGCATGGACGACAAATGGAGGATTTTGTTCGTTCCCATGTTCTCGTTGTGTCTTGGTTTGATCAACCAGGCACGGTGGCTGCAACTTCCGGTGATGATAGTGATTTCATGTACTGGATACGTGGGCAATTACTTCGCGGGAAAACACTTTTCTACGGTGACTGAATTTACTGCCTGTATCGGAGCATTTATCGTGGGAATCTTGGGTAATTTGTACTCGAGAATCTGGAAGGGAATGGCAGTGAGTGCCATGCTTCCTGCCATTTTCGTGCAAGTGCCCTCAGGAATCGCTTCCCAGAGTAGTTTGGTTTCCGGTATTCAGGCTGCAGATCAAATTACCAGAACCAATCAGACCCAGTCCAATGGAAGTGACATGTATGGGTCGATGAGTTTCGGTGTGACCATGGTGGAGGTTTCTATTGGTATTAGTGTGGGGCTTTTTGCTGCGGCATTGGTGGTGTATCCCCTCGGAAAGAAGAGAACCGGTCTCTTCACGTTATAGATTTGCATTCCTTACATTAATAGAATGGCCGCTATGCCTGGTGTTTTCAGATATGGCCATATAGTATTCTGATACAATACATGAACAATTAAAGTAAGATGAGGTATTTAGTAACACCGTAGAGCAGAGGGTGTCAATTGGGTTGAAATGTTCGATAAACACTATTTGATTGGAAATATTCCTTATTCAAGAATATCCATTTGGTTGGAAATATTCGTTAACAAGAATATCCATTTGGTTGGAAATATTCGTTAACAAGAATATACCATTTGGCTGGAGATTCATTAAATAAGAATATTCACGATTTGCTTAGAAATATTTAATTTTCACCGTAGAGAAGATTATGCCCCTTTAGTTGGAAATAATTAAAACAAGAATGTGCACAGGTTGGAAATATTCCTAAAAATCTGTAGAGAAGAATGCTCTAGCTTGAAAATATTCACTACATACCGTGGAGAAGAATTTTGGAAAGAATAATAAAATCAATGTAGAGATTTTATCTCCCATTTGGTTGGAAATATTCATAGAACAAGAGCATGTCCTATTGATTTGGAAATACTCATTCAACGTCATAGAAATTGTATGGAAAAATTGATTAAATACCGTAAAGAAGAATTTTGGAAACAAAAAATACTCACCGAAGAGACAAATATGCTCCTTTTACTTGGAATATTCAATTATCATCTTCGGCAACAGCATCCTTTACAATTCACATTCAGTTCATTCACTAATACTCGTCTAGACTGCTCCATATTGGGTCGTGTCCACACCACCACTTATCAGTAGTGAAAACATCACCATTTGTCTACCAACTACTTCTGCCGTAACAATCTCCATTCCAGGTATTCATCATTACCAATCACCTAAAACTAGTTTCCACTACCAATGTTACAATCAAAGCTAATTTCCCGCCTTCTCACCCAGGCACTCACTCCCATTCCTTCTGATAACAATCTCACCATATCCAACACCACGTTAGCCACATCGCCGCTTTCGTTATCGCTCCTTTCATCCAGTGGAATCCCGCTTACTACCGTACTAAATTCCATACTACTCACTGAAATCGGGTTGTCTCCAGATGTTCTCAAGATCTATTCCCTCATTGGCTACAACCATATCCAGAACCAGGAATGGGGCATGATAGAAGTGGAAAAGGGCTTGCGGTTGGTGATAAAAAGACTCCATATCATTATTGAGGACCCTGAACAAGCGGCTGAGGCCAAAAACTCCGATTCGAACCAGCTCTTCGTGGTGTTGTTCTATAATGAACAGTTTCCTGATGGCATAGCCAAACTCAAGATAGATAACGTGTGCCAGATTCTCAATAGCGGATTGAAGGGATACGCTGGATAGTTGGAGATGTCTTTATCTTAATAATGAAGCCAAAATAACATTCTGGGACGGAGGAACCCGGGAAAATGCATATCTCGTGAAAGAAGTACAGAAGCGTAACAAAGAGAACCTACCAATTACAAGTATTGTTTACGGAGAAACGGGCTACCTTTGTTAACAGGTCAACAGAACACTGGATAGGCTGTCAAAATACAGCGTTCCAATCCACGGGTAAATACTACGCTAACTTCTAATTAATTGTATTGAACATATAAACATAAAACAAAAGCCGGAAGAACGAAAATGATTAAATGACGTTAAATGTTAATGGACTATGCAGACAATAAAAAGGTCGTAGCTATGTTTGCAGGGCTTCGGAGGGTTACTTTGCAATCATTTCCACATCATCATCTTCCTCTTCCTCGTCATCGTCGTCATCGTTGTGGTCATCCATATCGTCCATCAAGCTCTCCTCGTCAAAGCTCTCTTCCTCCTCGCTATCGTACCAGAAGTCCTCGTCCACCGGCTCGTGCTCCATTTCCTTGTGGGAGCCGACGTGGTTGCCGTATGCAAAGAGCTCGGATTCGGGCATGATGAAGTCTTCGGGGATGTCGGCCTTGGAGCGCTCGACCTCCTGGAGCACCTTCTTTTTGTAGGCATCGGGGTTCTTTCTCAACTCGACCGAGGCGTCGATGTTCGCGGGAGACGACACGTTGGGGTCCTCCAAGAGCGATATGATGGAAATAAGCACGGACTCGACCGTTTGGGCCGGGGTCCAGGTCTCGCTATCGGGCTCGTCCGAGGTGGGGTCGCCGCCCTGGTGCAAGATGGAGATGCAGAGTCTGCCGTCCCGGTAGACGTTGGGGTGGTAGATGGCCGGGGTGAAGCGAAAGGTGGGGGGCGAGAAGGGGAAGTCTCCGGGAAACCGCATCTGGCCCTTGAAGTAGCCACCGTGATACATGGAGTCTTTGTTCAACACCATGATGCCAATGTTCCAGAGGAAGATGTTGTCGTCGTCCAACTCGATGTGGAACGATGGGATGCCCTTTTTGGCGTCGGTGAGGTCCTTGAACTGCCTCTGCAAGATGGCGGCGGCCGATTTGGACGACATGACGGGGGCGGAGGGGGCTGGGTTGATGCTTTTAGCGGTGTAAACACTCGTGACGATGTTTACTGTGCAAACGGTGAAACGGCGTAAACGCAGTAGACGCTGTAGTGACGCCAGGGAGCTGCAGAAACGCTATTTTGCGGGATCTGGGGAGTAGACAGAGACGCAAACGCTGTTAGAACAGACCAGACAGTATCGACGACTCAGGGGGCGGCGTTCGCTTTGTTTTGCCGTGGCAGTGGGGCGGGTATGGAACGGTAGGTGTGGAACAACAACGGCAGCACAAACACCCAGAACAGCGGGAAAAACGGGGAAAAACGGGCCTGGCACTAAGGGAACAGGTGGGGGTGCCAGCACACAAGAAACTGGGGGTATAGGGGGATGGATGGGGCCGGGGCCGGAGGAGGAGTTTTTGGGTGTGTGGTTCAGGCGTGTTGAAATCGCACTTTGTACCGTGAGGGTGAGGTAGAGGTAGTGTGGGAAGACAGCTTGCTAATCAGCACACGGTAGCGAGAGGCGATAATAACGTAATCGAAACGTGACCGAGACGATGGGATGGGCAGAGGCGGGATAGAGTGGGGATAGTAGGATAATAGGAATAGATCGTATAGAGAGAATAGTGGGGGTTAGATTGGGGAGAGTACTACGGTGTGGGATCTGTGCTGGTACTTTAGTATGTGATCTGTGGTACTTTAGTATGTGATCTGTAGTAATAGTTATAATGGAGATATATACTAGTGCTTTAGTATGTGATTTGTGACGTGTGAGAAGCACATATGCTTTTCAGGTATGGGGTGGGATGGAGGGGATATGGAGGTTTCACAGGATGGGATGAGTCGATGGCCTGGTTTGTGCCGTGCCGTTTCTTTTCTCTTTAAGGGAGGCAGAGGGAGAGGGACGGCAAAAACTTGCGCAAACCCGGAATCGAACCGGGGGCCCAACGATGGCAACGTTGGATTTTACCACTAAACCATTTGCGCGTATTGTAGAGAAAAGAGTGGAGAGGGAGACTAGGAGAAGAAAAGGGAGATAGAGGTGAATAGGAATATCATGGTTGTGGAGGAATATCATGGTTGTTGATGGAGAGGATAGTGGTTATGGTGTGATGTGAAGGCGGTAATTATGGGAAATGTAAGTGTTTTGTGCAATTAGTTACTTTTTCGTAGTTTAACGTATGGGTGCGATTTAGACCACCGTAGTGGTTATTTAAATATGACGTTCAGGTTCGTGGAGACAAGTTGTTTTTCAGTTCGGATGGTAGTGGTACGCTATGGTGATGTTTTCAAGTTTTCAGTTGTTGCAGAAGCAATTGGTGGCGGTTTCTAATTATAATCCATCTCATCTGGCGTTTCAGATCTGAACACTAATAGAATTAGAATTTCCAGCGTAGTTGTCTATAATAGATGTAAATAGACTGCTCTTAACAGTAGACAACTATTTTATAGTCAACTCTGAAAGGGTATTTATACATAACATAGACAACTATTTATTTTGGGGATCCATATCAGGTGCCTTATTAAATAGATAGCCTAGAGGCGATTGTGATAACTCTCCAAGATAAAATAACCGGATAATACCGAGAGAATTACCACGATTAGGGTCTAGACTATGTGTTGAAAGAAATCTTCCAGGAGTTTTTCATTGGGCTGCTTATGCTTGTGACCTTGACTAGTTACAATATTATTCACTCAGATAATAATCAATAACTAGTTATTCCAATACTTCAAGTATTCATGATTCGGGTGTAGACTACATATTGAAATCATTCTTCCAGAAATATTCTATTGGGCTAGCAATACTTGTGACCTTGAGTAGACTCAATAGTATTAACCGGGAAAATATCTAATAATCATAATAATTTAACGTCAAAATTTTAGGCTAGTTAAAGTACTCACTTGGCTCTTATCCATTGAGGACATATTCTCACCTTAGTTTGTGCGCCGTTCATTTCATCCACTGAATTTTCCCTCTGAATTTCATACAATTATCTTCTATGGTTCAATTCTCACTTTCATTAATTCCTACACGATTGGTTTCTTGGGGACGTACGGCTCCTCCAAATACTCCCGCTCCTCCTCGCTCAACTGGAACGATACTGCCTGGATAATGTCGTCGACTCTCTCCTCAGAATTAATTCCAACAATAGGTGTGGCTCCCTTACTAATTACCCAGCTAGTGGACACCACTGCCATGCTGACCCCGTGCTTTTTGGCAAGCTCCTCCACCCGGGAAACCACTTGCTTGTCTGCTTCGGTCAATTTTGCCAACCCAACTCCGGCAAATGTCTGGTCTGTCACAGCAGACCTATTAAATTGCGACTCTGTATCAAGAGGTCTTGCCAACAAACCCCGAGCAATGGGAGACCATGGAATCAACCCGACTCCATCCTCCTTGCAGAAGGGAATCATTTCCCTCTCTTCTTCGCGATGGAGTAAATTGTAGAAATTTTGCATGCTGATAAACTTGAACCAGTTGTGCTTATCTGCAATAGCTTGCAATTGGGCAAATTCGTATGCCTTCATGGAAGAGGCTCCGATATACCGGACGTTGCCTCCCGCAACAACATCATTGAGAGCACGCATTATCTCCACCTTTGGAGTCACCTTGTCGAGTCTGTGAATTTGGAGCACATCAATGTAGGTACCCAATCTCTGTACTGAGGCCTCTACCGAGTCGAAAATGTGCTTTCTGGACAATCCTCTGGCATTGGCCCATTCCAACTGCACGTATCCGGGGCCACCCACATTAACACGGCGGTCGTCTGGATTGGGACTGGTGGGAAAGAATACTTTGGTCATTATCACCACTTTTTCACGAGGAATATTATATTTCTTGAGGAATTTTCCAATCAATAATTCCGAGGAGCCGTTGGAATAGGCGTTGGCGGTGTCGAAGGTGCGCAATCCGTTGTCGTAGGCCTTCTTGAAGATCTTGAACACCTTCTCTTCGTCTTCAATCACCCAATCGGCCCATGCTTTTTTGCCATAGCTCATACACCCGAGAATCAATGGAGCCACATGAAGGCCCGAATCTCCGAGTGGTTTATAGGTTATTTGTGGAATTGCGGTCATTTGCAGAGATTGAATGGATTTGATGGAATATTTGGGGTTGTATCTATATATGTCCAGGATTATTCATGTTAGTCAGAATGCTGGGGTCGGCACTCCGGAAATGGTTCCGAATCGGAGGCGCAAGAGGTTCAAAACCACATGCACCCATACTGCAATACGCAACGATGGACAGAAAACCCGAATGCGGCCATGCTCAGAGGGACAGCTTTCGGAAATAGCCTCGGAAACAGCCTCGGAAACAGCTGTTTCTGGGGAAATAGTCCATATTCATGAATATTTAGAGTATGTAATGTGTCATAATGGGTGCAATCTTTAAGATGAGTGAAATTTCATAGATTCACTGCTTTTCTGTGATTAATCCCTTACTATTGTCAGTTGCCATAATTGGCCTCTTGCGCAATGCAGGCACATGGTAGAACGCAGGGGGACGCCATAATTGCAATAAACCCGTACTTCAATACTGCTGAGTACAGGGCCCCTAGAGGTACTGTATCGAGCAAGTGGGTCCTCTCTGCAGGTCCCTGATTGTTGGCACAAATACGAAGAAAGAACGATGTAGAGAGTATTGAGAATATACGGTGTTGGAGAGAGGATAGTATTATGGGATGAATAGTAGAATAGAGAGTTTTGAAAGAATACGGCGAAGAGAACGGAAAATACTGGGTTCAATAATAATGTAGTGAGAGTAGTGAAATTATTGAGAAAAGGGGGGATCCACAGTTGAAATGAGAAGATATTTCCCTGCACTGAGTAAAAAATAATAGAGAGAATACACAATTAATTCGAAGAAGACAATGAAAACCCCACTATATCCAAAAAGTATGCGCAAACCCGGAATCGAACCGGGGGCCCAACGATGGCAACGTTGGATTTTACCACTAAACCATTTGCGCAACAGAAGCTCCGCGACGGGGAATTGAACCCCGGTCTACCGCGCGACAAGCGGTAATTCTAGCCACTAAACTATCGCGGACTATTCGTTGGAGGGAATCTGCTAGGGAGAGTTCAAAAGGTATCTAGAGAGGAATCTAATCGTGTGAAGTAGACCTCGAGAATTATCCAGGATGAGATGTGTTATCGGATGAATTAATGATCCTATCGAGTGAGAAATGTAGTTGGTGTGGTGGTGTTTTGCGAATTGTGCCCTTATTATTTCCACTCTGACCGGAAATGCGTAATTTCACCGATTGATAGAGCCAATCAGCGAAAACTGTCCGGATATGTTAAAAACGGAGGGTCCAGAAAGTTGAAAATCAAAGGGGGCGATAGAATTGGAATTGGTGGGCGAGGATAAGAAATTTTTTCTCCTGGAGTGATGACGTTTTCAGATGGACCGGACGATTTTTCTCAATCAGTGTATGGCCATTCAAAATTAACAGCTTCCAATAAGCGACTTAGCGAACTCAGAATAATTTCCTACACTATATCCCCTTTATTCGGGCTACTTTCTTCGGAGTTTATTCGAAAAAATCCGATTTCTGGGCCTCGTTGCTTGAAATATCTCAGAAATCCCTTTCATGGCCACTAGAGCTTCAAACAAGCCAGAAAAGTTTCCCAGGCTACTAATAAATCACTGAGAATGCAACTAACCCCTCATTTCCATTTCTGAGTGCCTTCTTCGCTTCGTACCGAATTTATTGGTGAAGTTCAACTCAATTTCTAAATCAAGCCCCAAATCCCGGAATCAAGCCCCAGATACACCAAAACATCACCAAATCACCCTGCTACCATCTGCAACCTTCATGCCTTATTTACTTACCCTTATACCATCTCCATTCCCCATTCTTCCCTCTCGTCCTCTCTTATCACCTGACAGTACGCACCAGAACTTACCTACTCCGACATCGCATTGCCTTTTGATCCAAGAACTCCTTCCAAATCCCGACAAAAATCATCGAATGAAGGCCCAATATGTTCTTCCGTCTGATGAGATCAATATTAAGGCCTTTCTCGGGTTGTTCGAGAAACTATGCTTCTTCCAGTGATGACTCCATCAATCACTATCAAAGATTGGGGGTAGCACATGACGCCTCCATCAAGGAGATTAAGATGCAGTTCAAGAAGCTTAGCAAGAAGTTCCATCCTGATCTCAACTCCCATCTCAGTTCCGAAGAAAAAGAAGCAAACAGTGCCAAATTCGTCAAGATAGTTCAGGCATATGATGTGCTTAAGGATGTCAAACGAAAGAAGCAATATGACCACGAATTGAGGGCTTCTGGAGGAAATCACGGCACAAATAGTGATCTCCGAAGGTCTCCTGCCTCAGAATGGCATAATAAGTACTACGGCGAGGCCAAATACTACTCCCGTTCTAAGGCTAGTGGAAACACCGAATACACGGCATCAGGACTCAATACCAAGCGGCATCGCGTGCATTACGGCAATGGCTACGATGGAACGGCCCAATCTGCATTTTCTGGCGAGCACAAGAACTACGGCGACCGATTTGACGTGCCCCATTTTGATTACAATGAACATTTGCTCCGCAACTTGAAGTTCGAGCAAAGAATCATCTCCAAAAGCATCCTGGAAGACCAGAGAAAGCGCATAATGGACCAGCTCAACAAGCTGGGAGAGAATATCAGTGAAGAACTCATTACCAAGCATCTCATGCGTCAAGTTCATCATAGTAGCTCCGATTCGGCATCCTCTTATCAACACGCACAAAGAGGAAGAGCTACTACTTATCAAGCTCCTTCGGCATTTTCCAACCCCAATTCCCATTACATGTACCGGGGACCTCAGCAGACACTCGAGGATGACGGTAATCAGTTGTTGAAGGTGTGTATGGTGCTAGGAGGCGCAGGAAGCTCCCTTTACTTACTCTACAGCATCTTCAATTAATGCGATCTCATGGTTTTGGGTTATACTCAATTAGAGCAGGGTTCTCATGATCTTGAACATACTGATGTTCAATTCGAGTAAGCCAATTCTCATGATTTTGGAGCTTTACTCTTCAAGAAAGCTAAATTTTGTGATTTTGAGTTATACCGATCTTCAATTAGAGCAGGATTTTCTAATGATTTTGAGTTATGCTCTTCAATGAGAGCAGCCAAATTTCATTATTTTGAGTTATACTCATCTTCAGAGCAGCTCAATCTCATGATTTTGAATTATCTCATCTGCTAACTCTATCTCGCAATTTGAGATATACTTGCCTCAAACGGATCTATCTCATTATTTTGCAGAATCTGCTGTATCTGAATCTCCATCTCCTCATGAATCTGCATTCTACGCATGCTCAACTAGATTTGTGACTTATTTATAAAGCTCAATATTATAGAATGACTGAATCACCAGAGGACCCGATGATCATGAGGCGCCGGCTAGGGCTGAGTGGTAACCGGAAAGCACATGGTACCTTGCGATTGATGTATGTAGGAGTGGGATATGCTGGCTGATTTGCATGGTACAGGCTTAACGATCGACTTCACCGAACACCAAATCCATAGTACCAATGATGGCAACGGCATCGGCCAACAAGTTACCTCTAGAAATGTGGTCAAACGCCCCCAAGTGAGCGAAACCTGGGGCTCTGATCTTACATCTGTATGGTCTTTCGGAGCCGTCGGAAACCACGTAGACGGCCATTTCACCCTTGGGAGCCTCGATAGCAGTGTAGGTCTCACCGGCAGGAACAGCGTAACCCTTTGTAAACAACAAGAAGTGATGGATCAACGCTTCCATATCTTCCTTCATGGCGGCTCTGGATGGTGGGGAGATCTTGTAGTCCTCAACCTTGACCGGGCCCTCGGGCATGTCGTTTATACATTGGAAGATGATTCTTAACGACTGTCTGAACTCAGCCATTCTGATCAAGTAACGGTCGTAACAGTCACCGTTGAGACCCACGGCAACGTCGAAGTCAACCAAGTCGTAGGCATCGTAGGGCTGGGACTTTCTGATGTCGAAAGGAATACCGGAGCCTCTCATCATCACACCCGAAAGGGAGTAGTTCAAGGCGTCCTCGGCAGAAACCACACCGATTCCGATGGTTCTGTCCTTCCAAATTCTGTTATCGGTGACCAATTCTTCGGTTTCATCGATTCTGTCACCGAATTGAGTGGCCCACATGTAGATGTCGTCCAACAAGCCCACAGGCAAGTCCTGGGAGACACCACCGGGTCTGACGTAGGCCGAGTGCAATCTGGCACCGGAAACACGCTCGTAGAACTCCATCAACTTCTCACGCTCCTCGAAACCCCAAAGGAAAGGGGTCAAACCACCCACATCCATAATGTGCGACAACACCGACATACAGTGGTTCAACACTCTGGTGATTTCACCGAACAAGGTTCTGATGTACTTGGCTCTCAATGGGACCTCCACGTTGAGCAACTTCTCCACTGCCAAGGCAAACACCAACTCGTTGGTCATCATGGACACATAGTCCAATCTGTCGAAGTAGGGCAATGCTTGCATGTAGGTCTTGGATTCTATCAACTTCTCGGTACCTCTGTGCAACAATCCGACGTGGGGGTCGGCTCTGACGATCTCTTCACCGTGCAATTCCAAAATCAATCTCAACACACCGTGGGCAGCTGGATGTTGGGGTCCGAAATTTATGGTGAAATGTCTGATTTTCGAGTTCTGTTTTTCAACTTTCTTGGGGTCGTCGTCACGGCCCCACACCATGTCGACTTCATCCATCACTTCCGAGAAGGTGGTCTTGCCAAAAGTGCCAGGTTCATCAGAGAATCTTTGGGCAGGTAGACCCAAAGCGGTCTGAAAAGGGGTTGGTTCGGAGGAAGGAGCGGAAGCTCTGAGCCTGGAGGCGACACTGAGGTGTCTGGAAGCACCAGCTCTACCGAGGGACCTTAAGGTGGCAGCTCTTAACATGGGGGATGTGTTGTTGAAGAAGATTTTTGGATTTGAAAGCGAGAAGTGTTATTGGCCGAGCCGGAGTCACGTGGGAGAGTACACGTGAGAGTTAAAACGTGATAGATTGCATGTGCAATATTGCACGTGATTGAACAAGAAACCACACACGTGATAAATTGCAGGTGTAGAGCATCATGTGTTGGAGATGCAGGACATTATAGCTCGGCAGGCATACACACAGGACTTAGGTGTGCCCAAACCAAATAGTTGACCAATAGTATTGACGACAATATTATCCGGTTAAACGAGACTTATGAGCTATTGGTCCGCCAGGCCGGTGAAACGTTCATCTGAGATACCTCAGTAGGACGCTAACTAGCTCGGGATAACGGCATTTGAATCATCTACTGAACCTTACATGAGAGGTATAAATAGAGGAGTCTCACCCGGTTATTTTGGGTACGGGGAAAAGGTAGTGTAAAACTGAGGGCCTCCTCAGTCAAAACTACACCCAACAACTACCACGAATTAAGATATAAATACGAGTATTCCAGCTTGATGCTGAGGATATAAGAGAGTCAGGACAAGCATACTTAATACAGACTGTAAACTGTTAGCTAGCTATTATTTAATGTTGACACGTGAGGACCATTATTGGTAATTACACTAACACCAACGCCCGCTAATCCTTTACCCCTCACTCACACGACCGCTCATTTACTTACGCAACCCATTTACCTTTCATTCCATCCGGGCACATGTGCCATTTCCTTACCTCATCTGATCACGTGATATTCACCACGTGACTACGCACCTATATATTCCAGCCATTTCCTGAAAAATCGTTTCACTCCAGCACTTCCCTTCCCTCGCGACAGCATAGTGCGTATTCCACTGTGCCCCTCCCCTCCGTGCCCCTCCGTCCCACTGCCCTTCTCCTCTCTCGCTTCTCTTCTTACCCGGCCTCCATGTCCTTTGCCAAAAGAAAACGAGACCTTCACGACGCGGTACACGCCAAAAAGACCCGCAATGGAGACCTGGCCGCACAAGAGTATACCACCTCGGATGAATGGCCGGTATATTCCCATCCCGAGGGTGGAATAGTCAAGATTACTCCTTGGGGCTTGCTTCGGCAGTGCGTAAACGACCGAGGCGAAGAGGTCACCAAGTTCGAGGATGTGGCCTTTGAAGATATCAGTTTTTCCAAGCCTGAGCCGGAAATGGCTGCTGCTCCTGCCGATGAGTACATGCCTTCTACACCGCAGTCTTTGTATGGCGGTCCCCAACAACAGCATAACCAACAGAACCAACAAAATCCCCCAAATCTTGCTTCAAACCCCCCAAATCTGCCCCCAAACCCCCAGAACCCATACCCAAGTCTCCATCCGCACCAGTTGCAACTGGAGCCCCAGTTGCTGCAACAACCAGCCGGTTTCGCTTCCACGCCCCAGCCACAGCGTTCCATCAAGCTTAGTCCTAGTGACGAGGCCGAGATGTACGTGGTGGACGGGTATCGGCGCATGGGGCCCGGTGCTGGCACCCCCCCACTGCATACGGGCCGGTTCGAGCAGGAGCACGAAAACTACTTCGGCATGCACGACACCACGGAAGAGTTTGACTATTCGCATCTCCAGCAGGACGGCGATGCCGACATGGTAATGTAATGTAATATATGTACTATAGGAATAGAAGAGTGGTGGGTGCCTGGCTGTGCCCATCAATACGATATAATTATATAAGAATATACTGGAAAAGCGGTGAAAGGGTAAGGTTTTGGGATACTAAACGGCTTAGAGGGGGCCTGGATTGCAGTTCGAGGCACGCACTACCACCGTAGTGGTTGGCAGTGACTTCCCGTGGTCGTAGTACCCCTAGGGGTGTGCTCCGGTGAAAGAACTCATTTCCTCTGCGTGCGAAATGGCACAATTCCTTTGTTTCTTTCCTGGCCTTTGTTTCCTGGGCAATTGCGATGTCCAAGCCAAGCGGACGCCGCGGCCATCCCGCACTAACTTCGGGAATAGCGCTAGCTGGTGCAGTTCTCCCCGGGGGCAGGTGAATGTGGTGAGAGTGAAATTTTTCACTTTTTTCACATTTTTCACATTTGACACATGGGAAAGACTTCGGGGCCGAAAACTCTTCACCTACACCGCCGTTTTCGGTGTAGCTGCCGCTTCCCTCAATCAGAGTCACCGTACTCGCTGTCAGAACTCCCTGTAGTGCCGTTTTCTTCCTATATGCTCTCTATGGCACATGTATCCACAGCGGGTGTACCGGGGCTAGCATTGGTTCCATTGAAGGGAATCGGTATAGATATGCCGGGCTATGCCGTAAATCGGAAAATACCCGTTTATTTCCGCTTGGATATTCGGTTTGTGCTTGGTACGATATTTCTCGCTCAGTATATGGAAGCCCCAGAAGCCCCACAAAAGGGTCTAACTGTGTCTCGATAGGGAAGTCATTTACCCTCTAGAAGTGGATCAACTTTCGTATTGTATGGGATTCGCCAGTCGTTCCCGTCTTCAAGGGCCAATTCCCTCCCTTTTCCGGCCGGACTTTATATGGCCCATTTCTGCCAGACCACAATGGATTACACCATAATTGGCCAGTTTTGCATGTCTAACCCCGATAGTCCGCCATTGCAGGATAATTCCAATTCGACAGATAGCATGAATATCATAATTTGAACTGACCTTCAAGAGTTGATTGAGCCGAAACGGGAATTATGTCTTCTGCTACAATTATTCACCATTTTTCTATGGTAAAAACCTAGAAGATTTCGATCTCTGGATGAGTCCAATTCTTCATACTACATCTACCCTTCCAATTACATATATTACGCACCTAGTGCTGCTCGGACTCCAAGGGGGTCAAACGCAAGTATGGCTTGATGATTCTGAACTTGGGGAACAAGGTCTTGGCCTCCTCGTTCGACACCGAAGGGTGGACAATCACATCATCTCCAGGCACCCAGTTGATGGGGGTGGTGACTCTGTGCTTGTCACCGGTCTGCAACGAGTCCACCACTCTCAAGACCTCCGCGGTGTTTCTACCAGTAGAAGCAGGGTAGGCCAAGATCAATCTGATCTTCTTTTTGGGGTCGATGATGAACACCGATCTGATGGTGAGCTGCACGCCCTTGTCGTCCACGTTGGTGGCGTCCTGGTAGTCGATCATGTCGAACATGTGGGCCACCTTTCTTTCAGGGTCGGAAATGATGGGGAAGGTCAACTTGGAACCGGTAACCTCATCGATGTCCTTAATCCACGCCTTGTGCGAATCGGTGTTGTTGGCGGACAAACCAATCAACTTGACGCCTCTCTTGGTGAATTCGGGCTCCAATTTGGCAAAAGCACCCAATTCTGTGGTGCACACGGGGGTGAAGTCGTCAGGATGAGAGAACAACACTACCCATTGGTCGCCGACGAATTCGTGGAAGGAAATGGGGCCGCTGGAGGTATCGGCTTGGAAGTCGGGGGCGGTGGAGCCCAATCTCAAGGTGGTGTGTTCAGGCATGGCAATTGAATGGAACAGATGGAAACGAATAAGGCCGGTTGCAGCCTTATATACACAGGGGGGAGCTCATTTATGGAATCACCATATAGCACGTGATATGTTGTGGTTGAGTGGTCTGACGTCACGTGGCCTGAGCCAAGAGATAATATGGGATACAACAGCGCCCCTATTGAGACGAGGAGGGTGGCGGTAGCCACACGAACGAAGCGGAAACAATGCGGAAGCAATGCGGAGATAGAGAGGGAATTGTTGTTAATTGTTTGTGAGTTATGGCAGGGTGAGTGTTTCGTGCAGATTGTGAGTGATGTGCAGATTGTGAGTGATGTGCAGATTGTGGTTATGTGCAGATTAGTCTATGTGGAGCCAGCATGTTAGTGAGCAGATAAAGTGCGAGTATATGTAGGCAATTGAGTAATTTAAGCAATTGCAGCGAATGTAAGTAGTGCATCTTTATCGAGAAGTGCAGATGTTGTGAGATAAATGCACTATTGCTAAATGTTATATTGGCAAATGTTGGGCTCATTTAAATAAAAATGAAAATAATTTAGTGCGATTACAGAGTGGTAATTTCGAGCAGTATTGCCAAGTAAGCGGTGAATCTACTGGTAATTATCCAATTTAGATAGCCCTCTATCAGCATTGGTGCCAATATAGAGGCGATTAATGCCAATTTGGGCCCGTAGAATTAACTGGACTGCCACTTCAGCAAGTAGGGCCTTTTCAGCCAATTCATCAACCTTCATCAATTAGTGCCAACAGCACTGGTGAAAATTTGGATGCAATTCAGCACTGCCAATTGAGAAGCATAGCAACTACTACTTCATCAACCAGTTCAACTGCTTATTCAGCAACTGCAACTTCACCAATTAGTGTCAGCATTACGACAATTTAAAGACGATTACTGCCAACTTAGAGGCATGTCAAATTAACGGGAAGTTACTGTTATTTCAGTACCGAAAATTTAGAGGCTGCTGCTGCCGATTCAGCACTGCCAATTTAGACTGCCAATTCAGCAAGTAATGCGAATATAACATTTCTGCCAATTTAAACGCGTTCTATCTAATTCAGCACTGCAAATTTAGAGGCGATTAATTAACTGGAAGTAACTACTCATCAACCAAATCAGTAACTACCAAATCAGTAACTACCAAATCAGTAACTGCCATTCCAACAAATACTGCCAATTTGAAGCCCTGTCAAAGCTGCTGTCACATCAGAACTACAAATTTAAATGCGATTAGTGCCACTCCAACGAATTCTGCCAATTTAGAGGCAATTACTGTCAATTCACCGGATTTATTGGTAATTCTCTCACACCATTCCATCAATTGTCTCTGGTTCCAGCCCCGCGATGCTTCACCACCAGTTCTATAGGCACGAGGGCCTCACTATGCGGATCCTCGGCCTCCACATCCACCCCAAAGTCTCCCAACCGTTCCCCAAGATCATTTCCCCATTGGGTACGGTCCATTGTAGAACGAGGGTCAAGCCGTTTACGTACCAAGGCAATATTGCGGTAATCCGTCAATTCGATGTCAGTATTGGTGTCGTTGGCAAAGTGGCGGTGGTGCTGGTGGCCTCCATCAGGCGGCCACGGCAAATTGAGTTGGTCTTCATCAAGATAGGCGGTCTTTTCGGGGAAAACTCCGCTACCGCGAGGCTCGTTCCAGGGAAGAATCCATTCCCAGGGCCAGCCACATACGGCGACGAGGTTGTGCCACATGCCTAGGTCGTAGGGGAAGACGATGTCGTCGGGAGTGAAGTTGACGGGGACAATAGGGGATGCCAGAGAGGGAGGAGTTCTTTGTATTGGTGTTTCTCCCTCTGATGGTGTCGCGGTAGAATCTCCTTGTAAAAGTGTCTCTGTATCGTCTCCCTCTAATTGATTATTTCTCTCTAATTCTCCCTCATTCTCACTTTCTCCCTCTCCCTCTTCCTCCCTCAATCTCCTCTCTTCTATCTGCATCCGCACCTCCAGCTCGTTCCACAGGGTCAACTCAGGCATCGCGGTCCCATGGAGTTCCCGGTAATTCCGCCGAATCCGGGCCCACATCCGCTCGGTATGGAACTGCTGGGTAATTCTATCCCATTCCCACACCTCAATCTGCGTCATTCCCCGGAAAATCCAGGTAATTATACACCGAGCACATAGTACCAGTATAGTGACAAACACAAATGCCACCACAGGCAAGAGCACTACCACAGCAGCTAATTCGCTTTTATCCACCAAATAGGACGGAAGATGACGGTCCTCATAAAATTGATAGGCTAACTTCCCCATTGCCACCATGGCATACCCCGTCACTGCCATTACCCACCCCAAAAACCGCATAAAATGGCCCATATTGTGGTGTCCCACACAGTTATATGTCCAAGGACAATGGTGATCCATTTGGAGTACGCACACGTCACAGGTCTTACAATGGTGGGTGCGTTCGGGCTTGTAGTTCTCGCATTTCTTGCACCATCTGCGCCATTCTCCGGCCCGAGGCTCGAAGTTGGCAGGAGGGCTTCCTGGAGGCATTTTCACTGCCAAATAGTACGACACCCAGATCATGGAAAGGGCGATCTGGAACGTGATCTGGCCTCCCTGCAGCATGTGCTTGGAAAAGACGAAGTAATGGGCCCCGTACCCCAAGAATCCGATGAGGAAACAGGGAATCTGCTGGTTAGTAGGTGTTTGAAGGAGATGGTAGGAGAAAATAAAGGGGGCCGTATTTGGGGTTCAGAATGCGTTTTTCGCCGCGAAATTCGGGATTCAGGCCACTATTACCCGTGGAATTGCATAGAATCCATAAAAACGTACAATAACGCCCATTAGCGGCCATTTCAACTGCACAGCCATGATGTTCTCTGCCGCAAATACTCGCATCGTCTTCATGGCTCCACGTCACGTGACCCGCAGTGTCGATATTTTGCCTTCTTTACAACGGTGGCAACCCATACCTCCAGCTTCTTCTCTACAATGGTACGTGAACCCGCCCCAATCGGGCCAATCAGCTTCTCTCCCGCCCTACTAACCGCAGACTTCTATCGGGACTGGATACGACTTGTCCAACAGTGTTTTTTCGCCAGGTATGTTAGCCATAGCGTCTCACACAACAATTAGACAGTGGAGGCAAATCTCCAGCATTTCATGGCCAATTTTGCCGTTTTTTCGGTTCACCCATACTAACAAATAGACGGAAGAAACTTCCAGGTCGAGTACGCCATGAAGGCGGTCGAAAACGGCGGCACCTCCATTGGCATCAAGTGCAAGGACGGCGTGGTGTTGGCGGTAGAAAAGATCATAAATTCCAAGTTGTTGGTGCCCGGAAGAAACAAGCGGATACAGACAGTGGATAGACATGTGGGGGTGGTTTACTCTGGGCTCTTGCCGGACGGGCGCCATTTCGTGAACCGGGGCCGTGAGGAGGCCCTGTCGTTCAAGTCCATATACAAGACACCAATCTCGGTGCCTCATTTGATGGACAGATTGGGCATCTACGTGCAGAACTACACCTGCTACAACTCGGTCAGACCGTTCGGAATCGTGTCCATTGTGGGAGGCGTTGATGACAACGGCCCCCATTTATACATGATCGAGCCCAGTGGAACCTGCTGGGGCTATTCCGGTGCTGCCACCGGAAAGGGCCGCCAGACCGCCAAGTCGGAGTTGGAGAAGTTGGACTACGAGCAGTTGACGGTCAAGGAGGCCGTCAATGTGGCGGCGAGAATCATCCACCAGGCCCACGAGGACAACAAGGACAAGGACTACGAATTGGAGATCTCCTGGGTTTCCCAGGAAGAGACCGGAGGATTGCATCAGTTTGTGCCCCAGGAGTTGGTGGATGAAGCCAGGAAGCTTGCCGAGGATGACGAGGGCGACGACGACGAGGCCATGGAGTCCTAGACATAGTTGATATACAGGGAATCCACACGAGCAAAACGAGAAGTGTAGAAAGTTAGGAGGCGTTAGTGGACTATTGATGCGAAGCACTTGAAGAACTGGAATCCTCGAGGAAATTGTTCTCAAGAATGGAATAAACCAGTACTGAGGCAATAGGTCACAAATAATATTTTTGAAATGGTGATATCGCTAGTGTTTGAATAATCGAATGGATATTGCCAGTACGAGAATTGATTTATTAATAAGTGGCTGGAACTGGATAATTAATTGAGACTGCCTATTCATGCTATAATATTGCCTGTTTCCAGAAGTCAGGGGCACGAGTTACAATTGTTCACATCTACGGTGAAAAACCACCCAATTAACCAACCTATCTGGTTATCCCCGTAGTCTCATGAATTAATTTAGTCCATACTTCAGACTCGCAAAAGCTTCTACACCTTAAATACCGTAAACCCACACAAATTAATCCTTTCTATATCCCACTTCCCAACTACTTCTTGACCCCAAATACCATTTCCACTTATTTATCTCCAACTTCCACCCCTTGTCTCCCCTCCATTCCCTCCTTTCTCTCGCTCCCTTCCCTCTTCTCTCTCCTCTCCCCATATCTCGCTCGTCTAATATCACCCCCTCCCAAAAATGGCCACACAGTCTCGGTCCTAGCGCCAAATTAACCCACCAACAACGTACCACTACCCTTACTCTATCTGATACCTAAAAACCTCCGAAAACAGGACCCGTCCCCCCTTTCTGGCCCCTTCTGTACAAAGGTGCCTCCTCACTACGCGAGATCAAAACAAATCGATTATCTCAAACAAATCCAAAACCAACCACTTATCCTCCTACCCCCGTGAAACCAACCAAGTCTGCACGTGCTCTACTGCCATGGTCAGCCCGGCCTCCTCCGACCATCATATCGTCCTCAGAACGGACTATTCGAGGGATTCGTCTGGTTTTTGCGATCACGATATCTCTGTCCATAGTGAAGACTCGGTTTCCAGTCCGTTCATCACCAATCCCGAGATAGGAAGCTCCAGAACACTCGACGACAACAGTCACTTCGAGTTTCTGAAGCTACTTCACCTCCAACAAGCCGTGGAAAGTGGCGTTGATAGTGGTTCTGATCACTTCCAAGACGCTTCTGACGTACACGAATCCAACCACGAAACCTCCCAAATATCCGACTCCAGTCACATTAACACTACCCACAACGACTCTGCAGCTATTGAGGCACCTGATGCCAGCAAATTGGACGATATGAACGCCAGTATCGCCAGTTTACGCGAGTCATTGGCCAATCTACGTGGTTCTGGTGATGCCTCCAAGGAGCAAGACTTCAACAATTCAACCATAGATACCTCCAGACAGAACGACACTCGTGCACAATTAGACCAAGACCTCAGTTTCGAGAAACCGTTGCCCCAACTAGCCAATCGTCCCAAGACTTCATGGAGGCGATTGCGATCTTCTTACATTGCACCGGAGATCTCCATGAATTTCCAACCCACACACGTCGCCAAGGCCAGCATCACCCTGAGAAACACCTTCCAGCCACAGGATGCATCTACTTCTACCAAGGTGGATGATCTCAATAAGCAAATCACAGGCTACAGAATCCAGATTAAGTTCTTCAAGCAATTTCTTCAAAATTTGATAGACAAGAGCCGATCAGGGAACAAGCACGATGCCGAGTTCTTGGACGTCAAGGAGCTCACTCAGTTCCAAAACACATTCAACGGTTTAACCGTGTTCAAGTCGGATGAGAACACCAAACTTGAAACTGACTACAATAATCTCTTGCAAAATTATGACGAGATCTACAAACTTAACGAGGATTTATACGAGAACCTTGAAGGGTTCCAAACACAGCTACAGGCAAAGGAAACACAATTACATCATTTGAACGAATACATCGAGGCTTGCACCCAAATAGTCAATCAGATTCTTCAGGTCTTGATACTGAACCCAAAAATAGACGGAAAAACCAGAGAAGCGCTCACAAGATGTATGGACACCTCTATATCCAATAGACCTTTGGAAATGAAACTCCAGGTTCTTAGCTTCGAATTCAGTGATTTGTTGGCATCCCCAGTGAAATCCATTCCCACTCCTCCAAATTCAGGTGATCGCGAAGAGACATCTAACTACATTGGCATAATAAAGGAGTTAATCACTTCCATAAATTCATTGGAGGGTGATTTCTCCAACCAAAAAGCAGAAACAGCAAGACTAGAGAAAGACCTCAAAGATGAGATCGAGAACACTAATCGCATCAGATCTAGCAATGCCCGTATCACTAAAAAGTTTCATGAATTATGTGAAAACGTACAGAGAAGTGAAACTTATAGGTTCACGGAAGAGCTTTCTAGGCTTCAGATCGAAAATTCCAAACTCAATGCAATCAACCAAGCTGTTGATACTAAATTTGACGAGTACCAAAAAGTTATTGATAAATTACAGCTGGAGGTGAATGAATTTAAGGAATTCTCGAAAAACTACCCAAGAAACGGAAGCATTACTGAAGTTACCAGTACAACCTTGACAAGGGACATGGTGGATGAAAACGAACTTCAAGGTGAATTACTTGAATCACACAAGGCATTAAATGATCTTCATGCAGAATTAAATGACATAACTGAAAAATACAGGAAGCTCCAGGAAGATTCCTCAAACACAATTTCCTCCCTCACCAATCAATTGCATCGGGGACAACAAGATCTCATGGCTCTCAGGGCCGAAGAAAAGGTATCGGAAAAATCAAAGAAAGACCTCGATATAGCCGTTGAGAAGCAGAGAGTATTAAAAGCAGAGAATATAAGGCTCGCCTATAAGGTGGAGTCTTTGACAAATGACAAGCAATCTTTGCAAGCAACTATCCGAAGTCTAACAGATAAGGTGACTTCCCTTACGGTTGGCGAAACGAGCGAGAGCTCCGATGCAGTGAAGAAGCTTAATCTTTTGGAATATCAGTTCAAAGAACTTTTGTCTGTAGATGTGCATGAATTTCAAAAGCTTCTTAAGTCATTCAATAAGATTGCGGATGATGCTTCAGTGAAGGATCCTACTCGAAAGATTGAGACGTTGGTCAAGAGGATCTCCAAGATGGAAGAAGGCACGTGGGATAGCACCGAAACCAATCATATGAGAGAGGTGCACAGATCAGTATTCAATTATTTTGCTAGAGCCGTTGAGATGATTGTAAATGATCATGTCAAACTCCTCCTCAAGGAATCAGAGGGAAATCTTCAGAATAAGGAATATGTGGAGAAACTCCATGGCAGAATCGACGAGCTCAACAATTTGAACGACTCTTTGGCTAAGCAAGTGGAGTCAGAGGATGTTTCCGACGTCACAGGCACCGAGTCGCCCCGGACCAAGTTGCGGATGGACGAATTGTGGAACAGATGGAAATCCGAACGAGAAGCACGGGTTTATGAAAGCAAGCAGGCCAACCGCAGGTTGAAAGAGCTTGAGTTGGAGAATTCCAGGCTTCGTGCAGAGCTCGTGAAGGGGACCCACTGAGACACCAACGAGGAGCATTACGATAGCCAAAATCAGTGCTATCAAGCCAAATGAACAGAATAATGGATGCTATCAGGCTATATGAATAGCAGAATCAGTTCAACTAGGCCTTATGAACCAATCTCAGTACATGCCATTTATAGAGGTGATACACCCAAGAGACGCGCTTTCAAGACAGCTGTACCGAGAAGATTTTGTCGACACAACAGAAACCAGTCATATACGTCTCAATACACCACCATGGCAAACGCAAGTGATCCGACTTTCAATTTGCACCCACAAAGTAGAACTGAAACCGATGTTTCGCACCCATTTTTTCTTCACTGTAGAGAAGGAAGAGGACACCGCCAAAAATTCCAGTTTGCACCGAAGAAAAACCAATATAGAATCATATAAAACAAACATTCCAAAGGCACTCCCAGATGAATTTTCACTCCATTTCCCCCATTACTTTCCACACTTATCTCGTCTTTCTTTTACCTCCAGATCAAATCTGTGCCGCGCACGACCTCTCTACCATAGAAAAATTTTTCATTAATATCAAAAAACTACACCATCATGGACAACTACGAAGACCTCGAAAAGGAGATCAGATTGGACGACATCGACTTCTCCGACTTGGAGGAGAACCTCGAGGTCAGCTTCGGCTTGGACAACTACGTCGTGGTCGACGGCGCTCCAATTGCCCCCGAGGCCAAAGCCGCTCTTTTGACCAACTTCATCAGAAAGAAGTTATCCAGTGTTGGCGAGATTTACGACGGCGAAGAAGGTATCTACATGCCTCTTGAGGCAGGACAGACCAAGGGCTTCTTGTTTGTTCAATACAAGACCGCGGAGGCCGCCGATGCCGCCGTCAAACAGTTGAACAACAAGCCGTTGGACAAGAACCACACCTTGAAAATCAACAAGTTGAGCGACGTGGAGAAGTTCTGCACCGAAGGAAACGTGCCAGACCAGTTCAAGGAGCCGGAAATCGCTCCGTTCAAGAGCCACGGATACTTGAAGTCGTGGTTGCAAGACGACATTGGAAGAGACCAAGCTGCTTTGCACTTCTCTGAAACCGTGGGAGTGTACTGGAACAAGAAGAATTCGGATCTCGAGCCCGTGATCGATCCCAGAAAGGCCTTCACTTCCAAGTACGCCAAGTTCTCTCCCAAGGGTACCTTCTTGTTCTCCATCCACCCTCAAGGTATCCAGTCCTGGGGAGGTGCTGATTTCCACAGTGTCAACAAGTTCGTCCACAACCAGGTGCGTTTGATCGATTTCTCTCCCAACGAGAAGTACATGGTCACGTTGTCGCCTTTGCCCATCACCTTGCCCGAAACTCCAGCCGAAAGAGCCCATTTCCCCTTCGGTCCCGAGTCTGAAGGCCATAAGTTGGTCATCTGGGACTTGGCCACCGGCGAACCTGCCAGAACCTTTGCTTTGCCTCCTCATTTGGAGGGCCAGAAGGAAATGCAATGGCCTTTGGTGAAATGGTCGTTTGACGACAAGTACTGTGCCCGTCAAGGTCCTGGAGCCTTGGCCGTCTACGAGACCCCTTCGTTCCAGTTGTTGGACAAGAAATTGATCAAAATCGACGGCTTGGTGGACTTCGAATGGGCTCCTGCCGGTGTGCATTTGGACAACTCCCGTTTCGAGGCTGGAGAGCACGTTTTGTCGTACTGGATCCCTGAAAGCACCAACCAGACCGCCAGAGTGGCGTTGATGCAGATTCCTTCCAAGAAGGTGTTGAGAACCGTCAACTTGTTCCAAGTCAGCGACTGCAAAATGCACTGGCAAGACGAGGGTAAGCTCTTGTGTGTGAAGGTTGACCGTCACACCAAGTCTGGTAAGACCATTTTCACCAACTTGGAGTTCTTCAAGACCACCGAGAGAGATATTCCTGTGGAAAAGGTCGAGTTGAAGGAGGTTGTGGTGAATTTCGCCTGGGAACCCAAATCTGAGCGTTTTATCATCATTTCGTGCTTGGACGACGGCAACAACAATGTTGCTTTTGCCAAGAACGCCATTTCCTTCTATGCCCCAGACGTCAAGGCCAAGGGCAAGGTCACCAGCACCAGCTACAAGATCCAAAAGAAAATTGAGGCCAAGTACTCCAACACCATCGAATGGTCGCCCAAGGGTAAGTACGTGGTGATTGCTTCCATTTCCCGTTCTCTGGGAGAGCTCGAGTTCTACGATGTGTCGTTTGAAGAAGAAAAGAAGAAGAATCCTGCCACCAACGTCAAATTGTTGAGAACTGATAAATTCTCCGGTATGACCAACTTGGCCTGGGATCCCTCCGGAAGATACGTGGCAGCATGGTCTTCGTCGTGGTTGCACACCATCGAGAACGGTTACCGTTTGTACGAGTTGACTGGTGTGATGTTGAAGGACGAGTCTGTGGACCAGTTCAAGGAATTTATCTGGAGACCAAGACCTGAATCGGTGTTGACTGCGGCTGACAGGAAGAAGGTCCGGTCCAAGTTGAGCGAGTACAGTGCCCAGTTTGAGGAATCCGATGCTATGGAGGCCGATGCTGCTGTCAGAGAGGCCATTTTGGCCCGTCGGAGAGCCTTGGAAGAATGGAGAGCTTACAGAGCTCAATATGCCTATAGAGCCGTCAAGACTAATGAGGTCCAGGCAGAGATCATCGAGGAGATCAAGGAAGAGATCATCGAGGAGAAGGAGGAGATTGTTGACTAAGTGTATATTAGTTATGAGCATAGAGCAGAAGTACAGTAATGGAAAATGTAGGATGTACCAAGAGGATAATTCGAATAGAAGGGATATAGTAGATTATTCCACGCGATGAAGTCTAATTGTTCATTCCGTGGGATGAAGACTAATTGTTCGTTCTATAAGATGAAGACTAATTGTACATTCAATGAGTTCCTTCCATCAAAGTAAGTCAAATAATTGATAATTCCATGAAAGTATACGCAAATAATAGTTCTTTCCATCAGTTGGTGTGGTCTGGCTACTCATTGCGGTCTTCTATGATTTCTGACCTTAATTCGCTACTACCTCTTTATATGCCTTCGCATTAGTAAGAGCTGCAACCTCCCTACACGTCAACATCTTCGTTTCTATTGGATTTTGAGCGGCTCTATCGGCTCCACGGTATATAACCAAATGGCTTTGACTCGGTGTATCAATATTTACAGGACAACAGCGCCTCCGCTGTAGAAGACCTCTCCGATGCATGTATCAGCATTTTCAACATTTATGAATATTCGTTCACTTATCTTCATTCTTCTTCATTCTTCTTCATTCTACTTCCTTCTCCATCATTTTCGTTCCTTCTCCATCATTTGCCTTCCTTCTCCTTCCTTCTCATTCACCTATTTCTCTGGTCTTGGTGCTTTGGTCTGCAACTGCAACCCGTGCCATTGGGCTATCTCGTCCTTCAACACCTCGTTAACCAACCGATGCTGCTTGATCATAGGAATGCCCTTGAACTGAGAACTTTCCATGGAAATGGCAAACATCGATCCACATCCTCCAGAAACGTCTTTTACCATCAATGCACGAGGATCAAAGTGTTCCTTCAAAATGCCATAAATCTTCTGTTCATATGCGTCCATGGGAGGGGCAGAGTAGTGACGAACTGACCTTGCCATCATGCGGGCAGTAGTGCCTGTTAGGGTTTTGAAACTGCTCATTTGTGGATGATGGAGGTACTGGAGTAGATATGGAAATCGTGATTATGTTAGTGGAAGAGAATGGAGATTATAGTAAGTAGAATAAAACGCTGATTACGTAATTATTCTTATAATATTACGTAACCAGTATACACCTCTAGGTACTTCCAAACCCACTATTTGCACCCATTTGCCCCCATTTACTTCCCCGTTTCCGTCCCTTTCCACGCCCCTATCGCGCCCCATGATAGACACCCTCAGAGTGGTCCTCTGTGGCGATGACTCTGTCGGAAAATCCACCCTTGTCACCACCCTCATCAAAGAACAGTTCCTGCCCAATGTGGCGCCTGTTCTCCAGCCCATCACCATTTCCAAAGCAGATTACTACAGCAGCATCGAGGGTTCCGATGGAAAGTCCATTCCACCAAGCGGAATCACTCCGGCCAGCCGCGTTATCCAGAATTACATCCCCAATAAAACCATCATTATCGATACCTCTCCAAGTGATATCGTGTCTCTCCAGAAGGAATTGAAGCGTGCAGACGTGATCTGGCTCGTTTATTCTGATCATTACACCTACGAGCGTATCTCCTTGCATTGGATGCCCATGTTTCGTTCCATGGGAGTCAATTTGCCCATTATCTTGTGTGCTAACAAGGCCGATGCCATTCCCAAGGAAACGTCCATACGGACCCAGAATGCGGACGAATTCACTCCTTTGATCAACGAATTCAAGGAGATCGAAGCTTGTGTCCGTTGCAGCGCAAAAACGAACTATAACGTGGTGGATGCGTTCTATTTATGCCAAAGAGCAATAAGTCACCCCATTTCTCCTATTTTCGACGCCAAAGAAGGCAATCTAAAGCCAGCAGCTATTGCAGCACTTCGCAGAGTATTCTTTCTCTGTGATAAGGACCAAGACGGTTTCCTAAATTACGGAGAATTCGCTGTTCTTCACTCCAAATGCTTCGATCGCGAGTCTTCTCAGGAAGAATTCGCCGAAATCGTGGCTGCCATCAACAAGGTGATTTTGCCCGAAGCACAGGATGCCAACAAGATCTCTGAGGACGGTTTCATTCTCTTGAACAAGATGTATGCGCAAAACGGCCGCTATGAAACAGTATGGGGAATACTACGGGCATACCATTACACCAATTCACTCTCGTTGAACGACCGGTTCTTATTCCCACAGCTCGAAGTCAATCCTCACTCCAGTGTGGAGTTGTCTCCCACAGGATATCGGTTTTTGGTGGATTTATTTCTCAAATTCGAT
The DNA here is from genome assembly GCA_030561465.1 of Suhomyces kunorum. Lineage (NCBI taxonomy): Eukaryota > Fungi > Ascomycota > Pichiomycetes > Serinales > Debaryomycetaceae > Suhomyces > Suhomyces kunorum. The sequence continues at coordinate 191,780 of JAKTXF010000022.1, read as the reverse complement.
AAAGACAATGATGGTGGCCTCAACGAGCATGAATTGGCCAATTTGTTCGTGCCTACGCCGGGGATTCCCCGGCTCTGGCAAGAATCGCAATTTCCCGCTTCTATCGTGTGTAATGAGGAAGGCTACGTCACGTTGCAGGGATGGTTGGCCCAATGGAATCTAACGACGTTTTTGGACCACAAGACAACGCTAGAATACCTTGCATACCTCGGATTTGATGATGGGGCCTCTGTGAAGGCCGTGAAAGTCACCAAGCCCAGAAAACGGCGTCAGAAACAGGGCAAATTCTACCGTCAGGCGGTTTCAGATCGCAATATCTTCAATTGTTTCATTCTCGGGGCCCCGAAGGCGGGAAAAAGCTCGCTTCTCGAGCTGTTTCTCCGCGGATCCTACAGCGAGGTGTACAATCCCACCATTAAACCGCGGTTGTGTGTCAAAGACATCGAGCTTCGCGGAGGAAAGCAGTGCTACCTTATTCTCGAGGAATTAGGCGAATTAGAGCCGGCAATCCTCAGCAACCAGCTGCGTTTGGACCAGTGCGACGTTCTCTGCTATGCCTACGACTCATCTGACCCGGATTCGTTCCAATACTTGGTGGAATTGCACCAAAATCATGGTTCTGCCTTGCACGAGATACCCTCGGTATTTGTCGCTCTCAAGGCCGATTTGGACAAGCAACAGCAGCGGTCAGACGTCCCACCCGAGAACTACACCCGAGACCTCTTGCTTCCGCTGCCACTTCACATTCTGTCGGCATGGACAACTTCACTTCATGAACTTTTCATTCAATTGGTAGATGCGGCAAAGTCGCCAGCTACCGCCACTCCGGGGCTCCCAAAAGAGCCAGAAACAACGGATCCCGAGAACCTCAAGCATATAATCATGGCCGGGGGTGCAATCACCATCATGACGGCGGTGTCCATCTGGATATGGCGGTCTTCTCTTCAATCAAGACCTTGAAGTGACATGCTATTCATATTGGGTCGTGCACGACCCAAGATGGATTTTTCACCTCATCTCCATCTCACTACTATCTCCATCTATTGCGGCATCATGAGTGAGTCCTCAGAATTCAAGCCCATTTCCGTGGATAAACCCATTCCCAATTCCTTCGACTTGGGCAACTTGGCCACCTTCGACACAAATCCCCTTGACAATGGCCGTTTGGCCGACCCGGAAGCCCGCGAAGAATACCTTGCTTCAGTCACCAGAGACAACTTGCAGCTTTTGGTGAACCAGTTGTTGTCATTACCGGTGAAAACCACCAGCGACACCCATGGACTGTCCACAGGACAAGATTCTACCATGACATTGCTTCAGCTTCCCGAACCATCGACTCCTTTGCCTCGTGAAAAAGCTCTCCCCAAGGCAAAGGCACCCACCAAATGGGAGCAGTTTGCTGCACGCAAGGGCATCAAGGCCAAGGCCAAGGATGGCAAGATGGTGTATGACGAAGAAAAGGGCGAGTGGGTTCCCAAATGGGGCTACAAGGGCAAGAACAAGGACCTTGACCTGCAGTGGTTGGTGGAAGTGGATGACAAGGTTAAGAATACTGCCGATGAGTTGATCGACCCCCGTACGTTGAACCGGGCCGAGAGGAAGCGGTTGGTCAAGAAGAACGAGTTGCAGCATAAGAGAAACTTGAAGGGCCGCGAGTAGCTCTAGAGTGTGTATATTATTAAGATCATTACCATAGTTGAGAGAGAGTAGATCGTAGGAGAAGAAGTCGGAGAAGAAGAAGAGAATAGAGGAGGTATTAGGTTGATGAGGAATAAGGTGCCTGACGATGGTATTCCGCATCGTAGTGGATGTTTTCCGTGAATTTACGGATATTTAATTTGTGCACGTTATATCGATTAGAATAATTCTGTCGATTCTCATGACTATAGTATCATTCTATATCATTTCTATAATACCATCTTATATCATTTCTTTAAGGACGCTCCCGTACTGTTTCACTCTGATATTCCAATATGTCCGACCAATAATCTACTCCATCAATAATACCATCTCAATTATACCCTCTCTTTTATCTATAGCATCTACACAACTACCAATTTCATACTATGATTCTATCAATTTCACAATTCTACCGTTTTATACTTGATAAAACCATCTCACAATTATCTCCTTGCTTATTTCCGGGCGTTCCCGGTAGTATTGCCTATCTGGGCCCTTCATGCCCCCCATAGGGCCATATTGTGGACCGACTTAGTACTGATGCCAGACCTGCACACAACCCAGTTATCCATGCTCAATCATCTCTGTTACCTTCATAACATGTCTCAAGAGTATACCCCGGACAAGTATCTTCCAACGATAGATGTGAGTACCACAAATCGGTCCAGACGAATAGTCTCGCCCCGGAGATCCCCGTGGTGCTTTTTCCAGCTCGAAAACACCCCTAGGGACCATTTTGGGCCACCATAGTTGCAAATGTGTGAACAACTCATCCGGAGTCTATTCTGTCTGGCCAGAGCCAATTGACGGCCACTAACAACCAGGCGATTCTCGAGGTGGCGGACCTAGAGCAAATCACCGTCAAAAAGATCCGTAATGCCCTCCAGGAACTCTTCACCGTGGATCTCACCGAACACAAGGTATGTTACCCATTGCGACGCCACCGCCCCCCACTAACCCGCAGAAAGAGATCAACGAGATCATCTTGAATCGCTACTACGACCTCATCGACAAGCGCACAGAAGAAGAGAAAACTGAGAAGGAACGACTCCAGGAGATCGAACGCAAGGATGCCATCATGGCGGCTAGACTTCTGAAGACTGAGGTCACGGGGCCGTTGATGCGGGCCCGGCGTCTGAAGCCCAAGAAGGTCAGGGCACCCCTGACAAAACCCACGGGACTCCAGCGGGAAATGGTGCTTTCGCCAGAGCTCCTGGCAGTTGTGGGTCAGAGCAGATTGTCGCGACCACAGGTGGTCAAGGCCATATGGCAATACATCAAGAGTCGCGATCTTCAGAATCCCGATGATAAGAGACACATCATGTGTGATGAGCCGCTCCAGGCATTGTTCAAGAGAAGTAGGTATGGCATGGACAGACTTTTCAGGGGGTGGTGCTCGCCCACCCTCTTGCCTATCTGGGAAAGAGTTGGCAATGGAAGAGGAAAAGTGTGAGGCTTAGGGTGATTTCTGGTTAGAAATAGTGGATTGACTAGGTTTGAACAGGGCTAGGAAATAGGGCTGTTTCCAGAGCATTGCAGTATGGGTTTTGTTTCCAGGACTTCCCACATAATTCCACTTCCTTTCCTCGCATTCCTTTCTGGCACATGTGTCAAAGGCCGCATTAGCGAGCACTGCAGACGCAACGCAGTAACGCAGTAACGCAGTTTACAGTGCAGTTGACAGTGCAGTTGACAGTGCAGTTGACAGTGTTCGCAGTTTACAGTGTTCACAGCATCTTGTTTACATTGTGCGCAGTTTACATTCGCAGATCAGTTTATACTAACATCAGAAACGGTGGGGGCGTTCGAGATGAACCGCATTCTCACCAAACACATCTTCAAGCCCGAGGAGGTGCAGGACAATGGCGGGGCCAAGCCCAAACAGGAAAAGGACGAGAGTAACCTCAGCGACGTCAGTGACGCGGACTCTGTATAATAATGTACTATAGAAATGTATGCCCCAACCAGGAAACCCCCAGGTTTTCGCCTAAATCACGTGACTAGCTATATTTTGATCACGTGATACGGTATCACCTGACCAATACCATACCATTTCTGCCAACAACACAACTCCACTCCCTCCCAATGCTACCCCGGCTCAAAGACGGTGGCCCCAATGGCTCAGGCGCATCCGGGGGGCCCGACGCCCGAACCCACAGTTTGGCCTCCCAGGTTCTCCTAGCAGATGACGCAGCATACAACTCCACCGATACGGAAAAGCTCTATGAAGCCGTCCTCAAGGTCTACATCCTCGAATACGTGAATGAAGCCCGTTTTAGGACTCCCAAAGTGGATCTCAGCTTGCAAACAACCAATTCAGGTGCTAGTTCCGGGTCAAATGGCGCATCTGGCGCAAATATGTCGGGTAACTACTCCAAGTATTATCGAAGCTCCAAAGTACTAGATGTCCAGGATCCCAAGTTACCCAGCTACTTGATCTCCAGTCTTGAATCCAGACTCAATGTCATTGCCATGAAACACGGAGGAAGCTACGACGACATGACAAGAAGATCGTTGTTAAGGCTCTATAGTGAGCTTTTGGATCCCTCTTTCAAGAACGAGCTTTCCAGGGTTAATAAGCCGGAATATTTGGTGATGAAATTCGTTGCATGCGCCAACAAAGAGCTTGTCAAGCTAGGAACCATTCCCAGTCATGAAATCAGTGAAATGGTGTTCAAGCAAGCAGAGAAATTCGTGCTGTTGTTGATCGAGTTGATTCGGAAGGATAAGGATAGCGATGCGTTGATCGCAAAACTCCAGGAAAATAAAGAATCACTTAAACCAAAGAAAACCGCAGGAGGCGACGACTCTGCTTCTTCCAGACCTTCAAATGTGCTGTATCCCAAGCCCTCATTCAAAACCTCCGATATGGACCAAAGTATTGTCAAGTTGATCAAAAAGCTTTTCAATGTGGACACCATCAAACTACAGCAAGACATCAATAGGTGGAAAGACTTGGCTCTGCAAAAAACCTTGCACAAGGATCTTCAGCAGGTGATTTTCTACCTTGGAAAGGACTTGGGACAAATGTCCCCCAAGAATTTCTTCACTCAAGATGCCTATGAAGCTTGGAAAAAAAGCGAGGAGGATGCCTGTGCCCAATTATTGAAGAAATATCTGATTCCTCCTCCCATGAGATTATTGCCAGTGCCGAACTTGCCCTCTGGTGCAGATTTTTACATTTTACCAAGAACCCAGATGCTCAAGAAGTATTTTGTCATTCTTATGAAGCTATGCTTTGAGCTTGATCTCAAAGAAAACTTGGAGGACATTTCTGACCCAGAAAAGCCGTTGTTTCCCAAGACTCATGCCAACTTCTTGCTTACATGCGCAAAAGTCTGGCGAATCAGCATTCCAACAAGAGCCGTTTCCGTTTTCACAGCAGCAACATTGACCGGTTTAACCAAGGACAAATTGATCTTGGACCCTAAGGAATTGGCTCCAATTGATCTTGAGGCCACCAAGAAGATCTTTCATTTCTGCAAATTGACGATTGAAAATAATGATATGGACTGGGAAAACAAGGCCGTGTGGCCATTGCATGACCAAGAAGAATGGATCAAGAGCTTGATGAATACTTATAATGAAACCCTTTTCTCCATCAAGGATTCGTTGCTGTTGATATTCAGTAAAAGTGTGAAACCAAAGTTCGGTCCAGCATTAGCATTCTTGGACGAATATTTAGAATCAGATAGTCATTTCCCCAATATTGAACAATCTGGATTAGTTAAAAAGTGGGAAAAGAAGTTATCGAAGGCGTTGTTGAGATATTCAGAACTCAGATATGCTGAACTATTGGCTAATTTGCCTCGTGACGATACATTAAGTATCCTTCATGTTCTCAACATCTGTGACAGCATAATTGAGGATATCAAAATGCTTCAAAAGAGATATAAGAATCCTCTTTTGGGTTTCTTAGATGTGAAGCGTACAGTTGCTGCCGTGGTTATCGCAATGTTCGCTCTGGATGCCAAAAATATCTTGAAACACATAGACAGTTATGCGAAGAATAAGGGAGAGTTTATTCCCTATAGTGATGCATTGGAGGTATACCGAGCTTTGAGTGAAATCAGAGACATTTACGTTCAAGTGACCACCCCCAAGTCAAAGTTTCAATTCGATTTGGAGAAGTTCTTCTTCCCATTCTTGGAGGCTTGGGTTTCGGAAAGTGGTGAAAAGATTTTGAGTATCGTTCAGGAAGCCATCAAGACCGATACTTATCAAGCCATTAGTCTTGAGAACGACGACAAGAAATTCTCTTCAGCAATTCTAGATATTTTCACTCTTATCAAAGAGTTTTTGAAGATATTGAATGGTTTAAACTGGGCAAATGAGTATCATTTGGCAAAGGTCTTCACCACTCTTTTGAAGAGTATTTCTGATGGGGCTCTTTATTATGCAAATGCAATTGCAGACAAGATCATGAAGGAGCTAGATGAAGAAGAACAGAGGAAGCTAGCTCTTCAGCAGGAAGAGAGTAAAGGTGAACCAAAGAAAGGTTCAAATTGGTTCAATGAGGTCAAAAATGCCGTCTCAAATATGAACAATCCTAGTAAAATACTCATTGAAGAACCGTACAATTTCATGCCAAAGACTTGTATTGCACTCAACAACTTGTCGGCAATGATGCATCAACTCACCAAATTAGAGGATATTTTAGATCCAGAGATGATTTCGAAATCGGTGGCAACTTACAATCCAAAGTCGCAAAAACAATATACCAGTCATGTCTTTACATTAAGACTTATCAAGGCAGAAAACTTGGGAAGCTCTTCCTCCTCATCAACAAGCTTGCATCCATATGTAACATTAATTGATACCAAAGCAAAGAAAACCATTGGCAAAACAAGAACAATCAACAACACGCCTGACCCCGAATGGGATGAAGAATTTGAGTTGACTTTGTCTCCAAACACTTCATTAACCATTTCTGCCACCGTTTGGAACGAAAAATTCGGTGCCTATTCTGTCTGTGGAAGAGCATTGATTCAGCTTGATCCTAGAAGGTTCAAGCATGATGGAATTCCCCAAGAGATTTATCTCGATTTAGACACTCAGGGTAGACTTTTGGTGGAGGTTGCAGTTGAAAGTGAAAGAGAGGATGCAATTTTCGTCATGGGAAGAGCACATCGTGCGTTGAAAAGATGTCTGGAACGGTGTATCAAACTTATCGTTCAGAAAGTATCAAGATTTATTCATTACTGTTTTTCAAGAGGGAACTTACGTTCCATTTGTGGTAATAATGGACAATTGAAACCCACTCAGGACCAAATGGATGAAGCCATGATGCCGTTGTACAATTATTTGAACATGAACCTCCAGGTACTTGCTGAATATTTGACGAAAGAATTACTTCTCAAGGTGATGCTTGCTGCTTGGAGTGTGGTAGTGTTATCGGCAGATGAGCTCTTGCTTCCAAAGCTTTCCAGTGCAAAGACTTTGAACTTGTCGAATTTTGGAAGCTCCAGTTCCAACGATTCTGGTACTGGTTGGCAATCTGCGGTTTCTTCTGCTGTGGCGAATGTGACCAATTCTATTGGAATGATGGGATTCGGAAATCAGCTTACCAACAACGAGTTGGAGACGGTGTTCTCCTGGCTCAATTTTCTTTGCTTTGACTTCTTCCATAATGACGGTAATGGTCCTCCAGTGAAAGACTTAAAAAATGAACATTATCAAGCATTATTGCTTATTCCAGTGTATTATGATACTGATGTTCCCATGCTAATCCAAGAAGTGGAGCGTCTATCGCCTGCGTTTGTGAGATCTCTCAGAGACAGAAACAACTTTGATCACATTGATAATTCACCAGAGGAAGAAGAACAACCTCAACGAACTCTTTCGAGGGCTTCCAGCATTTATCGAAGCAAAACTATTCTGGCTAATGCCACCGCCAAATCAAGAGCAAAAGCGAGTCAAGATGCAGAAGAAGCTCGAGCAGACCCTATTGCAGCTCAAACTTCAGCAGAAGATATCATCTTGAGACTTCTTATCTTAAAGGATGAGAAAGCGTATGTGGCAAGAAGATTAGACCAAAGAGAACGGTTATCAAGAAGCATTGCTACCGAAAGATTGGCAAGAGCTGCTGCAGAAGGATGGTTTCATTAGTGCAATTGGATAGAACTACGGTAGACAATAACAACAATTTTATTAATATAGGTAAGAAATAAAGAGTTAGATAGCTATACATATAGGGTCATTTGCCTATGACAGAGTGGTCTCAGACTTGTTATTGGGGTCTGACGTGGCTGCGGAATCGGTTTGGCCCTCTCCTATCATAGAAGCATCCTCTTGATTCACTGTGGTTTCATCGTTGGTGGTATCGTTGGCATCCTGATGAATGGTGGTGTCGTTGTTATCTTGAATAACAGTGGAATCAGCGTCCACCTTGGCAACATCTGAAGGTTGCTCTTCTGGTTTATTGTCAGAAACAGCAGGGACAGAAGGGGTGGCAGCCTCTGCTTCTGCTGGCTTCTCAGTTTCTTCTGGCTTGTCAACATCCTTCATTTCCACATCTTCTTCTTTACCAAAGTCCCTGTATGCTTGGAAACCCTTCTCAAACAAGACTTTCGTCTTATCTTCTGACTTCTTGGGATCCTGGCCCTCGTTCAAGGTCTTTTTCCAGCCTTCGTCTCCGTCGATCAAGTCCTTCAAAGCCTGAAGCTTTTCCTCCTTGCTCTGAGTTTCTGCGGGTGGTTTGGAATACACCGAATTAGAGATGAATTCATCCAGGGTGTTTGCTTCGAAAAACAATCTGTAAGAGTTTTCACAAACAGACACCTTCAAGCCAGTACTAACGCGGCCATCACATTGCTCTTCATCAACATTCTCAATGAAGGATCTGGAGAATGGCATATTAATCTTTGAAGCGGAAACGCCTTCAGTTGGATGGGACATGACATAACTGGTGACATAATAATTGTACAGCTCTTCGGCATTCTCATGATCGTTGATGGTAAGATCATCGACACTTACGAATTGGATGTTCACTGAATTGTCGTTCTCTTTGAAAGAAATCTTGAACATGTTTTCATCAGAAGCCATCAAGGATCTCACTCTCATACGGTACAAGATTTGGCCTTTAGCTGTACAAGTAGGGTTGGTTCTGTCAGTTTCGAATAAAACCATCATCTCGGAAGTCTTCGAGTCTGTGATCATAGTGTGCATGTGCTTGACCATGGCTTGGACAACCTTGTCAATAGTGTAGATCTTATATGCCTTATTCCTGTATCCTTGACGTAACGATTCTTCGAACCACTGATGCTCCACTTCTCCCTCAATTAAGTTCTCAGATAATTCTAAGACTTGGGAGTAGCAATCCTTAGATCCGACAATCTCAACACCCATATCTTCAAGTTGATGTGAAAGCAAGTTAAGATCCTTGGCAAACTGTGGAGTCTTGCGGCTTCTGATTTCTTTGCCAACTTCCTCGTTCATGGCCTTGATCTCTTCAAGGCGCTCGAACAAAGTTCTCAAGTGTCTGAAAAAGACGTAGATAGTAGTATTACAGAACAAATTGTACTTTTCACGTTTCTGTCCAGATTGCTCTTCATCCTTTAAGTTGAATTTGGTATTGGCAGTCTTAATCCACAAGTCACTGGACCGGTCCACTTCTTCAGACGACTCCTGTTCATCGGAATCATTTGCATTGGACTCTGGTCCATCACTCTCATTGTCCTTCTTCGATTTAGATTTTTTCTTTAAAACATCCCTCAATAAGTCGTTTTCGCGTCCACGCTTCTTGCTCGCAAGTTGGGGTTCGGAAACTTCGCTTGTTTCGCTGACAAAGCCTTCTTCTTCGGATTCCACCTTCTTGGACTTGTTCCTGGCGGTCATGGATTTCACGATAGTCTCAGTGGAAATTCCGAAGAATAACGAAATGAAGAACTTGAAGAACTGTGCTAATTTTTCGCGATCATTGACAGAATAATTAGATGACTTGTAAATGAATACGTCAGATAATCTGAGTATATCCATTAAAACTTCATTGTCTTTGAAAATGTAGTTCAATTGTTCTTGGGGTTTGGGTGTCAAAGGATGAAGTCTCTTGTTCTGTTGCTCAACTTTGATTGTGCTGATCTCACTAACCAACTGTTTCACGGTCAAAAGCTTTTTATCAGCTTGCTTGAACGTCAAACCAAGATGGTCCAAAGACTTGTGGAAAACCTTTTGCTCCATTTCTCTCCAAACCTTGTTCCATTCTCTTTGAGCACGCTTCCATTCCTCATCCTTCTGTTTCAATCTCTTCAAGACAATTGGAACAGCAACAGCTGGGTTCTCGTGCAATGCATCAATAACTTCGAATCCACGATCCTTGTCGTAGATCTTTCTAATAACCTTTTTGTAAATCGTTTGGGAGTTATGGCCCAATCCAGGTGGAAGCTTGAAATTGGCCTTTTGTTCTGGAGTCATGTTTGCTATTCTGTTAGCAATGGTTTCCAATGGTTGGATTGTTCTCAAATTGGCTTCCATGTAGTAGTCGAATTCCAATCTCTCTTCTTCAATTTTGAATAAGATTTCTTCATACTGATTCTTACGATGAGCAATGAAACCAGAATCCTCCGAAGCCCAGGTTGGATGACCAACCCATTCATCATTCAATACTTCCCAACACATCTCATCTCTGCCAGAGCATGGCATGAAAGTCTCTGCCTTGGGCAATTGTCTGTAAGATGGGCCATAAGCCTTGCAAAGAGATAATTCCAATTGATGCTTCTTGAAAGTGATATTTTCAATGTTCTGTGGCTTGTCTTCATATCCAACAAACATTTTGAACCAGTTGAGTAAGTCACGGTTGGCATCTCCCAAAAAGCTATCCACTCTTTCAACTAAAGTTGCCTTGTCAATAATATCTTGAGAATACAAATTCAAAATCTTTAAGAAGTCATTGTAAGTTTGTCTGTTACCGATTGCCTTCTTCACCTTATCAAAGAATGAAAGCTCTTCCAGGAATGATGAAGATTTCACAGAAGATGAAGGTGGAACTGGTTCTGGAATGCCCGGTACTAAAGTTGGGTTGACAATAGTAGTAACTGTGCCGTTCTTCGATGCACCGGCAGACCCCGCCTTGGTTCTTGGTTGGTTGGCAGAACGCATGCTTTCTACCTGAGGTTCTTGAATATTTTCATAATTATAAGCCTCTGATATCGACTTTTTCTTCTTGGGAAACTGGTCATTGTTAGCCAATACACCGTCAAGACCGCCATTGGAAGGATAAGCTTGATTATATTGTTGAGAGCCGTTTGGACTCAACCCACTAGATCCTGCTGGAGGCTGGAAATTACCCACCGGTGGTAATTGAGAGGTACCGTTGGTATGTGCATATGAACCGTCCTGGCCCTGGTAGCCTTGATTGCTGGTGTCGGGCAAAAACTGCATGAAATCCTCCAACAAGTCGGGAGAATTGGCAAACAAAACAGTAACCTGTTCATACACTTCGCTGATTGGCTTCTGCTCTCTTTGGTAGGTCTGCAATATCTCCAAGAATTGCTTGTAGATGTCAGGTTGGTTAGCAAAGCGGGTCTTGATCTTGTTCACATATGAGATAGCATGATTAAACTCGATTTGGCCGCCGCCGTTTTGGTTTTGCTGCTGTTGCAAGACTTGTTGCTCCTGGGAGAATTGGCCCGCAGGTTGTGCTGGTGGTTGCTGTTCTTGGCTCTCGCTGCCCCATCTCTGGCCGTAACCAGCATGAATGTTGGGTCTGGTGGTTGTTCCGGTAGGAGTGGTGACCCGGATTGGATTGGGGTCGGATGGATCGAGAGAGCATTCGATTCTGTATCCGGGAGGCAAGAAGGTGTTGAACCCCTGAATCAAGTTGGGGTGGCCCTTGAACAAGGTGGACACCCTATCGATGACGCCTGGAGTGTCGATGCTCTGCGACTTGAAATCCTTCATGATGTCAAGGAAGTTGTTATACACATCGGCCTGGTTGTAGAACTGGATTTTGACCTGGTCCAAATACGACAACGCATCTTTGACGTTCAACGGTCTGTACACGTTCGACACCGACGCCCTGTTGGGCACGCCCAGGGCTATTGAGGCTTGCAGTGCGACCAGCTGCTGGGGTACAGCCGCGTGGGGAGGAGGTTGATTTTGATGCGGTTGGGCGTGGGTCTGTTCCGGGGTGGCGGAGATGGTTCCGGGCAACGGCAACTGGGCACCGGGGGTGCCTAGCACTGCGGAAGACCTTCTCAACTCGTTCTGTCTGGCGGAATCGTGCTGGAAAACGTTAGTAACGGGAGGTGCGACAATGGGGAGATGGGGAATACGTACTTGACCCACGTCGGCAGAAGCGTTGATGGAGGGGATGCTGAAGCCATGGGAATGTTGGGGACGGCCGGAGCTGTTTCCGAGGTTGGCCAAGCTGTGGAGTGGGTAAAACGACTGGCCCCCTAGAGGTTAGTATGATTCGGTCAACAGTGCGCGTAATGGCATTTGGTACGTACCTGTTTCCAAGGTGGCAGGGGGAGGCAACACGGGCGCATGTTGGCGGCTAAGGGTTAGTATTTGGTGAAAAAACGGCCACGACGGCGTTTGCAGCCATTTGGCGCCATGTGGCGATGTATGAGCCGGGGAGGAGCAAAGAGTGGGAGTGTCCGTCATTCCGGGGCGGCAATGTCAACACGACAACACCGAGCAGACGGCGGAAACGGCGTCAAATAACAAACACGTTGCAGTAATAAAGGCTCTGCTGCACCAGATCCATCATACGTACTTGAATTGCTGACCCAAGGGTCTCTGTTGGTTGTTCCAGGGATCTTGTTGGTTCGTCATCGTCCTCACCACAGTCAATCACACAAGCGGAATATGGTCACGGAGAGGCGACAAGGAGATAAAACGGTGAAATATGCCGGAGGCGGTGATTTTTCGAAGAATAATGATACAATTAGATTCTACCCGGGGAAGTGGAGAAGAGAACAGTACCGTGGATGGATTGGAATGTCTCAAATGAAGGCACTGGTTGTGTACGGTGGAGTCCGGGTAAGTCCTGCATGCAGGTGCGGACATGGGGTCGAGGAAAGGTTACCCGGCTAAACAAGAGATGGCCTGAGGTGGGGGGTGAAAACGGCACGAAGCCGGTCCGGAGGTCCGGGACCGGACCATTGGCACGTGCGATAAAGTAGGTACTGATGGAGACGCCCGGAATTGGCCAATGAGAGCGTCGGAAATGCCCATCTCTGCATGGGTCACGTGGTTTTCGTCTTGCATTTTCCGCTTCTGGCTACTCTCGCCATATTCTCGGTCATGTGATGTTTAGTCACGTGACCTATGTTGATTATTCAAATTTCAACCACTGTCTCCACCACAACCCACCGGTCTGTTCTGCTCCAACTATGAACGCCCCCGACAGATTCGAGCTTTTCATCTTGCCCGATGGTGTTGATAAGTAAGTGCTTCCTTTTCGAGCGAAACATGCTTGTTTTGCTGTCTCCTAGGCGCTCAGAACTGATTTTAGCATTTGATGACATTTCCACAACGCCATAGCCAACTCTCTCAGAAACGGATTTTATCATCATATTCAGACTTTCTACAGTTTCCACACCTCGGCTTTTTCTTTTCCATCGCAAATACTAACCCCAGGATCAAGATCACCCCAGACACAAAAGTGCCCAATGCAGCCATCATCAAGATTGAAAGAGAAGACCATACCTTGGCCAACTTGTTGAGGGCACAATTGCTCAAGGACGAGCGTGTCATTTTCGCCGCTTACAAGGTGGAACATCCATTGTTTGCCAACTTTGTTCTCCGTATCCAGACGGAAGACGACTATTCTCCAAGAGAAGCGTTGAAAAACGCTTGTTCGGGCTTGATCAGCGAGTTGGACATCATCAAGACCAGATTCAAGGACGAATGGGCTCTTAAGTCTTTGTTGAACACCGAGGAAGACTATTGATTTAATTGGTTGAGCTATACTAGAAGTCTGCATCAAACTATAGTCATTTAAGTGGATGGCCGACTATGCTGGACTATACTGAACTATACTGGGAAATCTCCATCAATCAATAGTAATGTGGATGGCCGACTATATTGGGAAATCTCCTTCAAATAGTGATTAATGTGGTTGAACTATAGTGGTAATTCTCCTTCGAAAATGGCAAAGAAAACTACCAACCCCTTTCTAATCTCTGCCAGAAAGCTGCTCTGGCGCCCTGTACAATACATATTACTCAAGTAGCATACGTAATACGATCATTGGTATTATTTTATATAGATATACCTGGAAATCAAACATTAGCAGTATGAATGCAAGTAAAAAGAAGGGTATAATGCTAAAAGGGAGTAACACTGTTACTGGAGAAGGAAGATCATGACGTTGGGAGGAGGGTTTAGTTGCCGCTATCTTTGAAGGCCTTTTTCTTGATGGCCTCCTTAATAACGCTAATTTTCTCCATACATTCAGGCACCTGTTCCACCGGGAAATTTCCTTCCTTTAACACTAAGATCAAGGGGTGGGTCTGGATGATTCTGCTTGGGCTGATGTGTGTTATGGCCAAACCAGATTTGGAAATGCAGATCTTGTGGTGGTCCTTGAAATTGAACTGGAAATTACCGTTGGTCATTTCAAACATGATGTAGTCGGAGGTCCTGCTGTATCTTCTCAAGAACACGGTTTCTTTTCTTTCTTCGTTCTCGCTAACCTTGGATAAGTTGCTGTTCATGTATTTAGCAAAGAAGTCCACGATTTCAAGCTGTCTCTTCACTTGCGAAGGAGGATAAAGAGTAGAATTCTCGATACATGTCCAGCCTTCGTTTTCGTGGTAGATAAGCTCCAAGAACTTCGAGCCATTATGCACCTTCAAGATGGTGTTGTCGTCGTTGAATAATACGCCAATATCGTCGTTGTTCAATTGGTACGAGAAACCGTACTTGTTGGAGTAATCCACCCATTTGCTGATCAAAATGGGGTTTTCGCATCTAGGCAATTCTTCTGATACGATTTGCTCGTGTTTGGAGTATTCTAATCTTCTCATGTTCTGGTATGTTTCGAAGCAGCTCTGGTTCAAGCGCTTTATGGTGGTTGAGTAATTGCTGTTGAAATTAACTCTTCTGTTGGATTTGCCCAACACGCTGGGATTGACCTCTTCATACTTGTTTCTGGTATCGTTGGGCGACAAACTCTGGGGCAATAAGCTCTTGGGTTGTTCTGAATGCAAATCGGATCTCAAGATTTCCACGGGGTTCTTGTTCTTGGGAGTGTAGATGCCGGCACTGGACTTGGTGTTGGTGAAGTTTATGGAGGATTGGGCCTTGGAAATCTTGTCGAATCCGGGAGGTGTGCTGACCAAGCTTTCTTCGTAGGTCTTGTCGGGGAAAGGGCCCTTGAACCACTCATAATTCAAGATCTCGTCGATGGTAGGTCTGTTCAACGGATTCAAGCTCAACAAGTCCTTGATCAACACCTTTGCTTCCTCGGAAATCGGCTTGTCGGCAGGAAAGGCGTATTCGGTCTTCTTGATGCGTTCATAGATCACCTGGACGTCTTTGGCCTGGAATGGTGGTTTTCCCACCAACAACGCATACATCATGATGCCAATGGCCCAGATATCTACCTCGAACGAATGGCCGGTATTCTTTCCGCCCAAAACCTCAGGTGCAATATAATTGGGAGTTCCACAGATAGTGTACTTTCTGGATTCAATAGAGGGCAATACAGAAGCCAAGCCGAAATCGCCGATTTTCAAGTTCATCTGGGGGTCGAAGAAGATGTTTCCCAACTTCAAGTCTCTGTGGATAACCCGTCTGGAGTGGAGGTACTTGATGGCACCAATAATCTGTACCATGAAATAGCGCACTTCGGGCTCAGACACCCGTCTTCTGGTCTTGAGGAGCTCCATCAACGACTGGTTGGGGCAAATCTCAAGGAGAATGTACACATTGACGTCGTCCTCGAAGCAGTCGACGAAATTGACGATATTGGCGTGTTTCAACGACTTGTGGATCTTGATCTCCGACAACAACTTGGTCTTGGTTTTCTCGTTCTTGATGGAGGCCTTGGCCACGGTTTTGGCAGCAAAGATTTGGCCTGACGAGTCCTTCATCTGGAAACACCGGGCAAACCCACCTTCTCCAAGGAAATTGCCCCGGCGGTAGTCTCTTCCATTACGGGTTCTGACAATGGAGGGAGGAGTCTTGCAGAGAGCACTAAGCTTCTCCTTCTTCTTCTTGGGTTTTTCTGCCGACACCGCCGGGACCATGGGGGCGGCATGGATGGCATTTTGTTCAAATTGGTTCTCTTTAGCTCGTCTGACGCCCTTGATAGGGGTGATATTGCCTCGGTTGTTGAGCTGAGTATTGTTGAGCGGCTGAAGCGGTTGAGCACGGGACATCTTGGCAAAACTTGGTGGCAAGCTATGACGGCACTGGAGACGGGACCGACCTTAGAGATGTCTGGCTCGGGTTGTAGTTTTGCCTGGACTGGGCTAGTATATTATAGTGGAAAATTTGAAGGATATGTGTTTGGGTATTTCCGCATTGAGGGTATTTACAAAACAAACCGATTGGGCGGTCACGTGGATTTCTCAAATGTATGGGGGGATGGGGAGATGGCGACAGAAGGAGCGGGAGCCGGAGAGCGGGAGATTGAGGGGTCTGAAGCCTTAGATAATGCATCAAATCGATAGACAGGGGTTAGATGAGTTAGTGCAGTGAATTTGGGGTCGGTCTGAGTTACCGGGCACGAGTTAGCCCTCGTTTTAGTCGCGTTCTCTCTCTGCGGCTTCAGCCCTTGCTAGGCAGCCGCCTCCATGGCAATGTTGGCACAATGGACACACACGGCACAGGTCTCGCCTGTTCGCCTGCTGATGTCATTCTCTGCCCTCCTGACACGATTGCGGCCGGGTGTTTGTATGCACCAATAATATTGCCTATTCGGTCGCACCGTTATTTGTTGATATTTATGTTGGGGCTGTTTCAGATCACCACCACGACGAATGGGGCAGTGGTACGGCGTGGATGCAACCCCGGGTCAGTAATAGCCTAGGGTGTTGCCGAAGGTGGCCCCAGCGGCGTCTTGAAACGCTATTGTGGATCTGGCATACGATAGCAGTGCGAATGAGGAAAGACAACACCAAACAGCTTGGAGAGGGAAGAAACGCTGGTTAATGCGTAGATATCACTGGATATCGGTGTAGATGTGTAGATGTTGAAGGTAACTTGAGAGTAGCCCTTCTTCCGAGCTGAGATTCTTACTAGATCCCCAAATATTTGTGATGTCTACGGAGTTACCGCACGCATTATGTGCATTGTGTCGCAGTAGTTATTTCCCCTACGTACCTATACCTACCCCAGACACCAGAAAACCCCATGGATCCAAACACCTGTTGGGGCCGCTGTGAAACAGTGAAATAGAACGATTAGCTGTGTGGCCCCAGAGAAGCACACGCAGCAGATGTTTCGCTAGTTGGGCCTCGGCAGTCTAATTATATCTATTGATTTACCAAGTGCGTAATTGTGAAAAATATGCAAAAAGACAAAGAAAAGTTTGCCAAGGCTTTTGCCTGGGTTTCTGCCCACGCATGCGGCATGCCGTACCACCCGACAGGGAAAATACTTCCAACAATAGATATGGGGCAGAAACGCCGGCTTATCGGGATTGACTATGGCCAGTTTTGGCGGAAAATAGAAGGCTCTGGTATAAAGCGAAAAATAAACAGTGAGTAGGACGAAATTCCCGAGATTGTTCCCAGGCAAACAAAATACGAAGATAATACTGTGGAACCACGTAGAATGGAAGAGATGTTTTTTTAGGTGGCATGGAACGGCTTCTTTGGCCCAATATGTCAAGAGGAACGATTTTCCTTGCTTGTGCCATATATGCACTAAATTTCACCTCGTGAAACACACCACCACAATGGAGCGGTTTCTGTGGCTGGAACTGCTAAAATCTTGTGCAGGGTATCCTAAATTTAATTAGGAGAAAGCAGGACTTCTTCCAGGTGACACGGATTTATCAGATGCTAAAATACTCTTCCACTTTGGTGGCACGGAATTACCTGATGTTGAAATACTCTTCCGCTTCCGTGGAACTATAGTAGTATGGGGTTGTCCTACTCCGGTCTATAATTAGCTGTATTAATCCAATCTCTATACACGATTGTTCGAATACACTCTCAGTTGAGCCATCCCTTGCACCCTGGTGCACCACACAAGCAACGAATACGTTCTTCATCGTTGGTTTCTCTCTCGAATTTGTAGTCGTACGTCAATTCCTCGTTGGCATCAATATCGCGCAATGCATAGATGACAATACGCTTCTTGCCTTCAACCTTGATGATCTTTGCCGTACAGCTGGGGTTACAGCAATGGTTAATAAACCGAGCAATTCCACCTTTCTTGGTGGCATCAATCACGGTGTTCTCATCGACCCTGAACAAATAAGACGATCCAATACCCGTCTTAAGATAACTCTTTTCACGATGTTCGGCCACTTGTTGACGGATACTTTCGCCAACATACTCAATAATCATTTCTTTGGCAGCAATTGGTTCCAATGCGTAGAGACCCCAGTTGTGAATAGCAGACCGGGCGAAAGAAACTGGCTTCTTCCTCTTGGTCAAGGCATTCAAACTCAACACTTCTGATTCCGATCCAATCTGGGCAGTTATATCTGCAGCGAACCTACGGTTCTTGGCTCTGTTCACACGTGAACTCTGAATGTTTGCGGCCGAAGTTGCAGTATTTGCACCAGATTCCTCTTCTTCCTCGAAGTCGTGTTGCACGGTCTTCAACGGTTTGTGGATCTTGCGCTTGTGAGGCAAGTATTCAATTTTATCAGCATCAGGTATTTGACGGTAGCCTTCACTTCTGAACGAGCCTGTTGCACACTCAAGACGTTCATCCAAGCTACCAATGAGATCAACATCCTCAACAATTTCTTCTTCAGTTCTGTGCATGTTTCTTTGCTTCCAAGCCCAATAAGCTATGTTCTGAACTGGTTTGGCCTCAACTTCTTCAAGGGCTTTGGTAGCAAATTCCACATCTTCGTCATCTTTAACGATATCCTGCAACATTTCCAAGTCAAACACTTCGCTAGGCAACCAATCAGTCTCAGGAAATACCGTGACAGGCAAGTCCGAGGGTTGATATTGCTCTTCGATGTTGGAATAGTCCAATTCTTGTTCATCAACTATTTCTTCGGGTTCCGAAGGCTCTTCCTCGACCTCGCTTGATGATTCGGACTCGTACAAGAACGATTTCTGTAACTTTGTCTTTTTCTTTGGTTGCTGAGCTTCAACTTCAACTTCGTCAGGCGAAGTAAGTGCGGACGATCTATCTCTCTTGCTTGCGACAGGAGTAACTGATCTGCTTGATTCATCTTCATCTTCATCTTCCGATTCCGATTCCGAGTTTCTATCATAATTAAGTGCATGCTGCATTGGAATCAAATTCTTTCTCGATACCTTTGTCTTATGAAGTGGTTGACCAAGCTGAGTCTGTTTTTCCTTGGTCTGCACCTTTTTCTTGAATGATGGAAGACTATTTCTGAGCTGTTGTTGCTGTTTCCTCTGCTCTGCAAGAAGATTCATTGCATTTTGCTTCAAGCTGTCAGTGCTGTTCACAACTGGAGCCTGTGATGCCTTCAATGCAGCTTCTTTGCTTTTGAGTTCTTCTACTAACTCAGGGTACTTGTCATGTGTCAATAAATCTAAGATGACTGGAGCCATTATTCTTTCTCTAATATCCTTAGCCAAAAACGTTTCAAACTCTTTGATCAACATGTTCACACCTTCATCAACCAAATCATTTTTCTTAGCCATAGCCAGGAATCCATCTTCATCCTCATTATCACCACTTTTATTAAATCCCTCTGGGACCGCTAATTCCATAAACATGTTGTATTCATAGAATTTTCTTCCGTCCTCATTGTAGAAACATCTTTCACATTCACGAAGAGAGTTAAAAACGATGTAAAAACCTGTTTTGTCAGACAAAATTCTGGTCCAGTCGTACTTGTTTAATGCACGCTTCAAATCAGATGATGGAATTCTCTTGGTAGAAATGTATTTGTCATGAATCAAGATGTAGGGGCGTTCTTTAATGTATTTCTTCAACTCATTGGGCAAAAGGACACCTGGTACAACCTTGTTATTATGTCTTTTTGAGAGGGTAGTGGTGTTAGGCAGGAATTTGGTAAGTTTGGATTTTGGTGCTGGCTCCTTCGCAGATTCTGCTTTTTTGGCTTCTTCCTTACGCTTTTGTTCTTCTTCGATTTGCCATTTAATTCTCCGTTTGTCTTCTTCATCTCTCTTGATTTTTGCAGCACGCAACTTTTCGTTTGCAGAATCAATCCTCTTTTGAAGAATCTCACTGTTATGATCGTTTAGTGCAATCTTGATTTCAACTCCATCGATTTTGGCCTTGTCTATTCTCAAAGTCTGAATCAACTTCTTGGCAGCCCGTTCTGCCTTTTCAGGATTTCCGGAAAATCGGAAGGTTGCGATTCCCAACGGTACAGCATTGATGGGATCATTAATAAACTTCATATTTTTGATGGCATCTCCGTAACTTCTGAAGTAATTCTCAAGATAGAGTTCACTGGTAGTGGAGGGGAGATCCCAAACAACCAATTCAGTCTGTGGAGCGGGCCCGAGGGAATCTTTGTCAAACACGAATTTGGACTGGGGCAACTGTTTGAACGGAAACTTTTTGGACTTCTTGTTTGGCCGTTGGAAGTATTGTGTGATGTTGGCTCTTCTTGGATCCACCACTTTCGAGTCGTCGATGCCTTCTCCGGTGAATCTGAGCTTTCTGCTCTTGGCTTTACGTTCTGCTTTGGTCAAGGACGAATCAATCTCTGGATCATACACTACTCGATAGTTCTTGGTGATCTCGGGATGTCTAGGGGTTCTGGTGACGAGGTAGTCCATGTGATGCATTAACTTAGTGAATTTCGAGTCATTGTCGTTTTCTCCCGTTTTAGGGTCCGATCCAGCACTGTGGTCGGAGTTTGTCCGAGGTTCTGGTTTCGGCGAGTTGGAGATGCCTGTGGAATCACTCCCAGAGTTCGCTCTGGGAGTCGAACCCGTAGAAGAAACTATGCCTCCAGAGTATGCCGAAAGACTGGAGCCATTTTGATGTCCATGGGGCCCCGAACCACCGAATCTCTGTCCTCTGAAGCCGTTCAGGTCTTTGGAGTATTTACCACTGTAGGGGTCTCGAACCTCGTCTTCTCGATGGTCTGAGTATCGGGCTCGGTTCCAGGGCTTGTGGGAATACCCACCGTGTGAGTTCCCATTGCCATAACCGCGGTTCTTGTTGTATGACATGAGAAGATGCCTTCAGGAGGCTAGAAATAACACTTGTAGACGGCCTGAAATAACGCGACAAAAGAGGTCAAAACGATACTAGGAACGGTGACCTGAAATGGAGACGAGAAAAACGGATTCAACGCGTCGGTTTGTCAAGCTATGGCGCCTGGTGTTGGTGATGCAGAAGAAGTGTATGATATAAACTTGGGGTATCGAGGTAGTGCGAGCGTTGAACAAAATGGGCACTCTTTGCAGGAACAAGGTCAGGATAACCACACGATTGGGGCTATTAAGGGGAAAATTAAAGTTGGTAGATGGTTTATTAGGGGCACTAGATGATGTTGGAGTCTTTTTTGGAGTTAAAACAACGGTGTTTTTGCCATTTTTACGAGGTCTATTCTACTAGGCGCGTCTTTGCAACCAACCAAAGCCAAAGGGTGGCATTTCTACGGAAAGAGCTTAAGAAGTGGCTCTATTTTCATCAGAAAAGGATGCAAAACGATAAACTCGAATTGCAGATGTGTTTTCAGCGCCAAATTCTCGGATTGGACAAGCTCTTTCCTTCCAGTATTCTACATCATCGAAAGCAACAAAAACTTCCCAAAAGCCCATCAGGGACTCACAACTACAGCTGGCGATGTCGTGGCGTATATTGGGGCAACCTCACTTGGTTCTAATATGCTTTAATGGGCCGGAGGAATGCAAAAAGTTGTTGGAATACTCCTTCTTTCTGAAGTGCTTCTTGTTGGGCTCCTGGACATAGTGGTCCCAGCCTTGGCCCTGGGCAAATCTGATGGCAGCGTCCTTGGTGTCGAACTTCATGATGGTGCCTTGCATGTAATCGGCAGTACCTTGGTATCCGATCAAGTCGTTCTCCCATCTGTTGCCCTTGCCCAAGACATCCCAGTCCAATTTCCAGAAATCGCCGTTGTGATGGCCCGATTGCGTGGCAGGCTTGGCTTCCCTATAGATTCTGACCACTCTGGATGTCACCAACTCCTTGGGTGCTCCCGACACTATTTCTTTGGCGGTCTCGTTGTGGTCGGCGATTTCGCTCACGCCGTTTTTGAGGACTGGGTTCTGCAACAACGAGGTGCTAGTGGAGAGCGGGCGCATGGCCTGGAACCCCGTTCTGATACTTCTGGACAACATTGATGCTGGTGTGCTTACTGTGATGAATAAAATTGTTCTGGTTGGCTAACGCACCGACGATGTGTCACATGATACAACGCACGTGACCATACATTCAATAAGAGTAACCTACAAGTTCCTCGTATAGAAGGACACAGCCCTTAGGAGCCATGAACTCCCAGCTCAAACAGTCGTTCCAGGACGTGATTCCCACGTTCCAGGGCCAAATACCCCCAGAAGCTCTCACGTGCGGAGAATCGCTATACCAATTGAGTCTCCAAAAACAGCCAGTACTACCGAAACGGTGTGAAATCGCCAGATACCACATTTGTGCTTATTTGGCGGCAGAGAAATATGAGGAACAGCTCGGAAATCCCAAGATAGAAACAAGCAAAATTCCGCTTCAACCCAAACTAGTTTCCAAGCTTTTGGATGACTTCAGAGAAAACTTACTCTATCAAATTCGTTCGACCAGTGCAACTCCCAAATCCAGTCCCACCAAGGGCAACCGATCGGTCTATAGCACGCCAATGGGCATACACACCAAATCCCCTTCCAAGTCTCCTGCCAATGCACGGCATTCTCCTGCAAAGATAAACTCTCCATTGAAGAGATTGCAAGAGTTGAAGGATGAGAATCCCGTCAAAAGAGCTAGAACAAGCTCGTCCAATTCAGATTTCAAGGACGTTGAATCGCCATTCAATCCCAAAACCGTGGAAATTTTAGAGCCTCCAACTGAAGCCACTCCCAAGAAATCCCCATCAAAATCTCCCAAGAAGACGTCTCCATCGAAGGGAACACCAAAGGGAACAGTTTACAAATACGACAAGAAGCATGTCAGTATCGAAGACTTCATATCGTTTGCCAACAATTTTTACATTCCATCCACGGTCACCCCAAGGATGATCCAGACTTTTCTTGAGCATAGGCACAAGTTCACCAAGAAGAGCGAATGGCTCTTGGCCTGTGGAATGATCAACGCTGCATACACCAGGGTCAACCATCGATTGTTGACCACAAAAATGGGTGCAAAGTCTCAACTCATGAACCAACTATTCCAGTATCAAAAGGGTGGGCTAATGAAATGGAACATGCAAATTTGGTGTGATATCGTCGACGACTGGATCAAAGACGAGGGATGGGTACTTGATATTGAAAGGTCGTACATGTACGAAAGTCAAAGTAACGAGGAAGTGGCGCGACGGAACGAAACGTTGGGAAGAGTCGGAAGAGGATGGGACTTGATGAAACAGTTTGGGAGTATGATACATGGAGACGTCCAATACGAGGCAAAGACGCAAGAGGAATACTATGGAAACTGGGAAACCAGGGTATTGAAAGAACTTGGCAAAATGAAAAGCTAAAAATTCAAATCTGCATCTTTCTCCCAGAGACCATCATCAAAGAGGAAATACAAGGTATATTATATGGATTTTTGTTCGTTGGTTCGGATAGTTTTCCATTCATATTAAATCTGCGAAAAGTGCTCCTGCGAATACGAATTAATCACTCGAATAAATTCTGTACAATAGACTTTAATCTACATTCAATGCATAGCACCCATCAAACCCGAGTCTTCTCCGAAATTGTCCACCCAAAAGATCTCGTACTTTAGACATAGATATAGCGATTCAGGTATCTGCCTCAGATCAAAAGGTTACCCGGACGTTTCATCACCACAAAACTTTTCACCTTAATAGTTAAGTAAACAGGCACACTGACGATTCACAGCCAGTCCTATTCCTTTACCAGAAGCATTCATCATTAAGTTGCTTGAGTCTTCGTCCTTCCTATAAATCACATCCTAAATTTTGCCATATATTAGCGACTTTCTGAACAGTACAGTCTGAAAATGTCCAAAAGAAAGCTTTCCAACGGGTCCTTGAATGGATCTGTACCCAAAAAGATTGCTCTAGAGGAATCTCTGGAGGACGATTACAGCTCCGAATCCGACACACCCATATTTTCTGAATCATCGGGAACCAAGTGGCAAGAAACCATCACCAAAGTGGTAAATGCCGTGGTTTCCATCCAGTTCTCTCATGTGAGCAGCTTCGATACCGAAACTTCTATCGTCAGTGAAGCCACTGGTTTCGTTGTGGACTGCACACGAGGCTTGATCTTGACCAATAGACACGTGGTTGGTCCAGGCCCATTTTCTGGATATGCCGTGTTTGATAATCACGAAGAAGTGGTGGTGAAACCAATCTATAGGGATCCAATCCACGACTTCGGATTTTTGGAGTTCGATCCCTCCCTCGTGAAGTACCTCAAATTAACCCAGTTGGACTTGAAGCCGGATTTGGCCAGGGTTGGTACTGAAATCAGAGTGGTGGGTAATGATGCTGGTGAAAAATTATCGATTTTGTCTGGATTCATATCGAGATTAGACAGAAATGCCCCAGACTACGGAACCATGACATACAACGATTTCAACACCGAATATATCCAAGCTGCAGCCTCGGCTTCAGGTGGTTCTTCTGGATCTCCAGTGGTAAATGAAGATGGATACGTCGTGGCATTACAAGCAGGAGGATCTACCGAAGCATCCACTGACTTTTTCCTTCCCGTTTTCCGTCCCCTGAGAGCATTAAAATGCATCCAAGAAAAGAAACCCATTACCAGAGGCGATGTTCAAGTGGAATGGCAATTAAAGCCTTTTGACGAATGCAGAAGATTGGGATTGACCTTGGAGGCTGAAAAACTTGCCAGAGAAAGATTTCCATCGAAGATCGGTCTTTTGGTAGCAGAATTGGTTCTTCCAGAGGGCCCTGGAGATGGTTTAATCAAGGAAGGAGATACCTTGATTTCAATTAATGGCATTCCAATTTCCACTTTTATCAAGGTTGACGAAATCTTGGATGAAAGTGTTGGACAATCTCTAGAGTTCGAGTTGCAGAGAGGAGGAGAGTCGATCAAGCATATGATCAAGGTTGGTGATTTGCATGCGATTACTCCAAATGAATACGTTGAAGTGGCTGGTGCTTGTTTTAATAATCTCTCATACCAAGTGGCCAGATGCTACTGCATTCCTGTTAGAGGAGTATTCATCAACGATGCCTTGGGCTCATTCGAATTTGCTTCATACGAGAAAACCGGATGGTTATTGGAATCCTTAGATGATAAACCTACACCTGATTTGGAGACTTTTATCGAAGTAATGAAACTGATTCCAGACCGTCAGAAGGTAACCATAAACTATCGTCATGTGTCTGACCTCCATTCAGAAGAGACCAGAGTTATTTATGTGGAAAGACACTGGCAATCTACATTTAGAAAGGCAGTGAGAAATGACGAAACTGGACTCTGGGACTTCACAGATATTCAAGAAAAAGCATTGCCTCCAATTCCAGGCAAGCCTCACAATGCAAAGTACATTGATCTCCCGTTCGATGGAGAGAAACAAGGCTGTGCATCTTTAGTGCGTTCTTTCGTACAGATTAAGGTGGTATTGCCAATTCCTCTTGACAGTTACCCCTATAGAAAGGCCATAGGCCACGGTGTGGTGGTGGATGCAGAACATGGATATGTCTTGGTGTCTAGAAGATTTGTTCCACATGATGTGTGTGACATTTTTGTGATTTTTGCTGAATCTATCGATGTTCCTGCCGAGGTTGTCTTCCTTCACCCCAATTTAAATTATGCCATCATCAAGTACGACCCTAGGTTGGTGCTAGCAGATGTCAAAACCCCCAAATTCAGCAAGACTCCTTTGAAAAGAGGAGACAAGAGCTACTTTATTGGTTACAACTACAACTTGAGATTGGTGAGTGATGATGTCAAGGTGAGTGGTATTTCTTCACTCAATATCCCAGTTAATTCTTTGTCTCCTAGATACAGAGGAACCAATTTGGAGTGTCTCTTGGTGGATAGCAAAATCTGCCACGACTGCAGCACAGGTATTTTTGCAGACAACGATGGAACAGTGAGATCATTCTGGCTCGTGTACTTGGGTGAAACCAATTGCGACCAATCCAGTGATGTGATGTACAGAATGGGATTGGATGTGGTGGATGTCATCGATGTGATTGAAGGCTTAAAGGAGAACAAGCTTCCTGAGACTCTCCGAATTTTAGATGCTGAATTCAACTCCATGTCCGTATTACAGGGAAGAACCAGGGGAGTTACCCAGGATTGGATTGAACGTTTTGAGGCAGCTTGTGATGACGAAATCAAGTTTTTGTCTGTCGAAAGAGTGGCAGTTTCCGTTGATGACCACGTTAATCCATTAAAGATCGGTGATATTATTTTGTCTGTGGATGGAAAAATCATCAAGACCATGAGAGACTTCAAAGTCATGTATGGACAAGAGAAATTGAATTTCAAGGTGATCAGACAGAAGAAGGAGTTGGACTTGGTGGTTCCCACCATCGATACCACTAGTATCAACACTTCTCACGTGGTGTTCTGGGCAGGTGCCATTCTTCAGGTTCCTCACTTTGGTGTTCGTCAAATCATGGAGAAAATGCCATCCCAGGTATATGTCACTAGAAAGAGTGCCGGTGGACCAGCCACTCAATACGGCATTGCTACCAACAGTTTCATTACTCACGTTAATGATATCGAAACCAAGGAATTGGAGACGTTCATGCGGGTGATAAAGGATATTCCCGATAACACCTATATTAAATTGAGAATCGTGTCTTTTGACAACGTTCCGATCGCCATTTCCATCAAGACCAACTACCACTATTTCCCTACGTCTGAAATGATACGGGTTAACGGAGTATGGGAGGAAAAGGAGTACAAGTAGAATAGGCAGTATAGAAGAAGAATACGTACTAGGAAACTATTAGTTGCGAACGGATTGATCCAATAACACACAAGTAATTTAATCGTATTGTAAGAAGTAATTTTCGAACTACACCGTTTTGTAATATAAGTAGATTAGACAGTATAGAGGGAGAATTCGTACCAGGAATACGATATCTTGCGTACGAATTGATCCTATAACACAAATAGTATTTCAACTGTATTGTAACTCGTTTTTCGAACAAAAATTCGAACAAGACTGCCCTTTTTCTACACTAAGCTCCGGTATTCTATATTGAGTGGTCTATGTACAAGATGGGGTGGATGGTTGATTGCAGAACCCAGTCTGCTCATGGTAAGAACTTGTCCAACTTCTTGAAATGACCTCCTCTGCTTCCCACCTTGACGAATGAGTCCAAATGACTCAAAGATGGAGCACTGAAGCCGCCATTTCCATGGTTTCTGCCTGCTTGCTTTCTCTTGATTCCAGTTCCCGTCCTTATGAATCTTTTGTCTGCGGCCTTATGAGTCTTCATTTTATTTCTCACTTGAACAACTACCACGTTTGACTTCTTGAAGAACGCAGTCTTCACTGTCGAGAGAGTTCCCCACATGCTGATGTAGTAGATCGATGGTTAAGTCTAGTAATGGAAAGGTGAAAATTTATGGTTGAAGCGCGTGCTTACGTAATGCGCACGTGACCTTTAGGTTTGAAACGGGCCAGACAAGGTTCCTGAAGCACCATTCGAGACGTGTAGCTCCAACTAGTCCAAGCTAGCAGAATAAAATACTTCAGGCTAAGAACCGAGTAATAATGTGGTGTTTGTTTCAAAATTTTGGAAAATTTGATGTGGCTCAAATGCGAAGAAATCCAGTCACAATACTCCCTCCATCAACAGAATGACCAAAAATGCTGCATGTTGTGGTATGTCATCCCTTCCGGGATTTGAAACCAGCACCTTAATTGCGATAGGGATGTTGATAGTGGCCGTGGTCTTATTAATTTATTTTTATTGCACCATATAGTCGTAGTGAGCGAACACCACATTCTGATACCTGAGGAAGAAATCGTGATTAAGGGTCTATGTAGCTCTATTTGGTCAAAAACCGGCCATCAATACTGATGGAGAGCATTCCTGGATGAATAAACATGCTGCGTATTCGAAATTGCTTCTTAGTGAAATTAGAACTTTTTATTGGGTCAAACATTCTCCAGATTCTATTAAATCAAGACACCGAAGTCCTGTGCTATAACTGAGTCGAGGTGAAGGAGTGGTAACTACCGACACCGGATTTGCCATTGCAACCTGTGCGCAGAGAGTAGAACTGCCTCATGTGGCATTTTGCACTCATAAATTATCAATTCCAAACTGTCCGTTAGGACTCAGTCTACCTACATTTTTACTCAGATACCGACAATAGACCCATACTGCAATACTCTGGAAAACTCATAATACAAGGCACAGGTGAGTGGACACAACGACCAATTGCTCGGGCTTCTCGGTATTTTGAATGCTAAATTTCTTCCAAGGATCTGAAAATTAGGTTATCTAGCCTCCCTCAATCAGGAAATCCCGCAATTGGGGGAGCCTGCCCTACTAAGGGGTGCCACAAGCCCCGCCTGCGCCTCTCGGCTTCTGCCAAAAGAAAACCTTGCATGATCTTGTACGAGTTTGAGTTAAAACAATAGCCGCGAGAACGGAAAAAAGCGTATGGAACTCCGAGACACAATAGCACCGAAACTCTGTGTGTGTGCAGACATTTCAACCCCAGAAGTTGCTCTGGTTCCAGTCTGAGCAGTTTTTATGTTAACCCATGCTGAAATTTTTGGCATTGGCCAAATATCGAAGTGCAAGGTATTAAGTGCGAATGTGATGTATTATAGAGAAGATTCCAATTTGGCAAGACCATAATTTGAACTGGTACAAGAGTCCATGTCCGTTGGGCCAAGGTCAGGTCTTAGATTCAGGGAGATAAGAGAGTTCTTGCTATTTCCAAGAATAAGCCACTTCCTGGACTTTCCTTGGCTGTGACCACATGTAGAGCAGATATTGATAGTCTGGACATTGTTCCACTTGTTCGTACTGCAACGGGCCAATTGCCGAGAATGCAGCTACTGGCGAGAGAATTGCGTTAGCTTTTGGAGCAAAATACGCACACAGAGTTTCAAATGTTCAGCAGTACGTACCCCCCTGAAATCCGACGGGGTTCGAGTCGAGGCTTTATCTCGTTGAGATGAATCAAGCTGAACAGCAAAATCCCATAGTTTTTCATATCTGGTGCCCAGAAATCGCAACCACCTTCCTCGTTCATTATTCCGAGTGCAGTTTACCCCAGTTTGTGCACCAGTGAAACGAATGGTGACGTAGTGCTGCAGAAATTGCCAGATGGAAAAACGGCATGCTCCCCATAAAATGTTGGTAGCTCCATGTGGTGATTTTGTCAGGGGGTTCAGCATGAAACGTATTATGTTAGGAAATCGACCAGAAGGTCCGAAGAAGCGTAAAATGGACTGATACTATGTAGATCAAGGTGAAGTCTCTTCACCTAGGAATTATCTGTCGTGGTGGGCAACGGCTTTCCGCATGCGGAATATTATCCAAGAATAACCAATCGAATCTTCAGCAGCGAAAAGACAATAGGCTTTTGTTGGGTCTTATTGTGTTCGGGATTTGGCACGGCAGGTGGTGCCTCAGCATTTCCCCATTGGTAGAATCGGGGCGGAATATTGGGCAAATGTCCCAAAGAAGTGTTCAATATTATGTCCCTCTAGATCGCACAGACTTTGCATCTCACCATGCATGAAGTTGCGTTGTCTGGGAAGCCCGGAGAAGCCCGATCCAAAGTCTTATGCAAGGGACGTAGTGGCGAGGACATTTCATGCAATTGACACCTGATTTTGACTCTTAAGGATGTTCTGGTGGGCCACTTCTAACATTTTGAACTGTTCTCGGGAGTGTCCCGAGGTGCAAAATGGCACCCATGCCGGGCTACGAAACCTACATCCATATGCCGAGTTAGGGCAGCAGCGCTCCCAATAAAGGCTAGCATATCTCATAACCGACATACAGTGTGGCAAAATAGGCATTGGTGCAGTAAGGAGGATCAGATCCACGTTGTGTAGCAGTAGCAGTGCTCGAGTGACGAAAAAACAGCTTCTAGGTGTTTGGTATCATCCACAGTAAATTCAGACCGGCATTTCAGTGAATCACCGAGTTTAGAACCCACCTATTGTGTAGAAGATGGTACTTGTTTCCTCTTCTAATTGAGCCAAATCACTGAAACCGGAAGTTTGCAGCAACCAGGGTCCAACCAGTCAAATACGAAAGCCGCGGAGGCGTGTCGATTTGTAATTTTAGACAGCTTCGACAGAAATGGCTTAGATCTTGAAACTGACCTTTTCTGCAAAATACACCTACTTCCAAGCATCATGGTGAGTCTCTATCTCAAGTTCACTTCTGCCCTTCGTACCCGGTAGTTTCCGCTTCACTCCCCATATCGCATTTGGCGCCTTGGACCCAGTGAGGTCAGCAACTGTGTCGGACATTTTCCCCCGTCTTTGTCTCCTTGTAATAGTGCAAAATGCTGCAGCATTTACCGAGACCATAGTGCAACTTGGTAGATATTTTTCACTGGTGCGATATTATTATGCAACCGGTATTTTCAGTACTAGACACCCAGAGACATTGCGTTGGCTAGAGCCCTGTTCGTGTGCTTATCGAATCTGTTCATGTACGGCAGAGCTCTCTAGTCCCAACTGGACTCAGGGGTGCAATTTCTCCACTATTTAAATGAACAATGTCCTCCTCCATTTCTCATCATTAATTCAATATGAGATTACTGCAAATTGCACACGCTTTCACACTTGTTGCATCAGTTTTGGGTGCTGGTGCTCCCATGGTTCAACTGAATGCCGACGTTTCCATCGGCGGTAAGGTTGTAAGAGGAACTCTGGATATTACCGTTGTTTCGGGTAAGTTCCAGAGTCTCTTCTACGCAACCCAGTACGTTTTCCAGAAGGGTGGAAAGGCCACCTACATTGGTTTTCAAGCCAGAAATCCTGGAACTACCAACTTGGCCATTTTTAGTGCTTTTGGTGAAGGCAAGACCTCCACCCACCCCAACTGTGTTGCTGGTGCCGATGGAAACCTCGGAGTCTCATGTTCCATGAAATATCCATGGGAATTCAACAAGACCTACACTCTCGAAATTAACAGAACTGCCATCAACCCCGACGGAGGTGACAAATGGACTGGTTACGTTATCGACAAAGATAGTGGAATCAGAACGGTGATCGGTGAATACGACACCACCCCAGATATTGGCTTGCTTTCTCACTTTACTCTCTCTTTTGACGAAATCGTGGCTCCTGTCAGATGGGTGTGCCTCCCATGGTCTAAAGCCATCTTGACTACTCCTGACTTCTACACTGCTGATGGAACTGACTACCCAAGTACTATTTTATCGATGAAGCGTGGTACTTACGACAGCAGGGACCAATGTACTAACACCTCCAAGATGCCTACCCAAGACGTTTTCAAGATTGACACCCACACTTTCGAGTTTATCAACGGAAATGTCACCAACCCCGATGGAAAGTGGTAGTCAAATCACTCCAGCAGAAAATTGACTGAGTGATGAGTATTTGGTTGAATCCAATGTTATTTTTCTACTTGGTCTATTAATTAGCCTATACTCCCCTATTTTCGGTATAATAATCAAGCCATTTTATCATAAAGTCTGGTTAACGTGGAAGCAAAAATTAGCGAAATGAAAATAGAACACTTCAGCTGCGAAGGTACATTTCCGGGAATTCCGAGTATGAAGGTTGGATCTAGAAATTTACATCGGTAACGCTTAATCAAAAGGGATGGTAAATAAATTCGGGTACTATTGCACCCGTTTGCAGCATTCCTGCGTGTTAGTTCATTCGCTAATGCACCAAATCACCTGCTAATTAGTCAGGAAAGGACAACTCTATCGTCGAATGGATCTCGGCAAAAGAATGAACAGCGATAGTTTGAATAGAATCCTTACTTTGTAATTGGAGCAGTAGAAATATATGGCTCCATTTTTTTGTTCCAATATATCCTCATATCCGATACAAGGTTCAATGAAACCAGTAACACAAAAGGTGCTTATTGATCCCTACAAATAATCGGAAATAAGCAAAGGGATGGCCCCGTTTCCGCTTTCCGAACCTCCTTTTAAGCATTCTACTTTCTGAATTGGAAATGTCAACCGAACCAGCTTTCTTTTTGGCTCTTAGGTTGATGTGAGTACTCTCAATGAATAGAGGCTTATCTATATGGTTTTATTAATAGAAGGAATGGGATCCCAATGGAAAGTTAAAGTCCATGCATACTGGCGTAGAAATCCACGCAGGTGTCGTACAAATGCTAAGGACATGCACGTTGATGCCGCTTGGAATTACATGTTTGATTGTTCCTGGTGATACAAAAATCCAACCTGGAATAGCACAAATTGCAGCTACAATGCGCTTCATACAACCCCTTCCCGTCTAGGAGCCTTGCATATTTGCCCAACTGTTAGTAGCCCCACGCTATTAATCACCCTTCTACTATAGAAGCCTACGACATGCTTCTAGTATCGCTAAACTGCTCAAATAATACTGTATTTGGAAAAAGGGCGGAAATCCAGGCAAGAATGGAGTTTCTAACCAGTGAATAGTTCCACACACAGCATATTCTAGCCGAATAATAGAAATACCGTAGAGTGTGTCATAGCCCTTAACCCACAATCTATTGTCCACTCACACTCCCAGGTTCGGTGGATCAATGGTACAGATCCCTTCTTTGTTGGAATACGGCAGTTTTAACCTAGGCTTGTGGCAAACGGTTTGCCGTGATTGATAATAGATGTACATAAAGGCCAGGCGCTTTGTTAGTGCTCTCGTAACGGAAATGTCTGAATCAACAGTTTTAAGAGGGATTTGTCTTTGGCATGTCAACTTGTTTGATTCTGTCCCTTACCATATATGCCATTGAACAAGGAAGTAAATTTACACAGATAATTTTTCAATGTCCTGCACCGACGATGAAGGGTCCACTTAGTTAAACTATATGTGGAATTGATGTTGGCGGAACCGATATCCTATGTGTATTTCCACTACTTACTATGCCCAAATAGGAAGTCGTGGGCTACCTGGAGACATGATATTTAAGGTTCCGTCGTCTAATAATTAAATATAGATGGTTGACAATATATCCAATGAATGGGATGGAGGTCGTTGTGTTTTTAAACGCAGCTAGCTGGTCTGATGCTATTAGTTAAAAGGTTTTTGGACGATTGCCTAAGTGGACGTTATAACGAGGAGAGATCGACTATAAGTTGAGAACTCCCGGTCGCCTATTTTCCCTTCTGCTCTAAAAATTTTCAGAACATAGAAATACTAGCTTAGTTACTCTTTACATACTTACGGTGATAGGGTTCAATCAAATATCTATCAGAGAACCCCGACCTTAGTACCTGAGACACGTGATCAATACCTTCCTGTATATAAGTTTTCGGAGACCGTCAACGATTGAAGATTCAATTAGCGAGTAAGCACGTTTGTAAATATCTCAGACAGCTTTTTTTGAGGACTCATTACTCTTCCAGTTCTTGGCCAAAACCATTTATTTCTGTTGACTATGAACAACGAGTTGTATCCTATATCAAAAGCCTGCATTTCATATCTTTCGTTGGATCCGGAAATTCCGAATTCGGTAATTCGCAACCGCACTTACGACAAATAGTTTCATGTCAATGCATGGAGCAGTTGGCCAGTGTCGAATCAATTAACTACGGGAAGATTGCCTCTTTGAGAAAAGCACTTTTTCAGCTTATGCTGGCTGATTTATTCGCGTTGATCCGACAACGCATGAAGGTTCTGTCGACATGGCGCGTTTCAATTTCCCCATTATGCAATGGATGAAACAGACGTCAGAGTCACTTCGACATATAAAATAGTAGAGTTACAGAAGAACAACAGTAGTTATGAAGTACCAACGATACTAATGGAGGTTCTGTATTCAATCAAATCCCAAGATTGACC
This sequence comes from Suhomyces kunorum, assembly GCA_030561465.1. Taxonomy (NCBI): domain Eukaryota; kingdom Fungi; phylum Ascomycota; class Pichiomycetes; order Serinales; family Debaryomycetaceae; genus Suhomyces; species Suhomyces kunorum. Next base: position 157,910 of record JAKTXF010000022.1, on the reverse strand, counting down.
AGAACTGGCCAATTTACGGAGGAATCTCATTGTAGTGTGTAGCAATATTGTCATTTCTGCTTTGATTACGTTTGTTCTCAGAAATACGACAGGAGAGATGGGCAAAATTGAATAGCATCATTATATTGGATGGTTAGCCTGATTTAATTGAATCTGCTGTCATCATACGAAATGTTATGAGTTCATATCGGTTATCGTTATCAAATTAGCAAAACCAAAGTAGGCCCGAAGTGACCAAAAATTACATAGTTATACTTTAGACTTCACTGATACACAGGACGATAAGTTCTCTGTGAGCCCCCTTCTTCGTATTTTACGTATCGAAGTACCGTGTTCGATGATTTAAAGATTAAGATGCTCAAAGACAAGTATCCACCTAAATCCACTGCTATCTATTTCATGTTTCTAGAGTGAACTTTCCAGATGTTCAGTTAATGATATCTTCAAAATGGAAATGTTCTCAGCAGGTTGCCACAAAGTAGTTGATGCAGTTATCGGTCCCATGTCTTAGACCTGCACTGGGAGGAGCTTAACAAGTTTACACATTTAAAATTAAATTAAAAAACCCTATCAGAGGAGAAAGGTGTAATAGATTCTGCAACTCCTGAGAGATAACGGCGATTTATGACTTTTAAAATATCAATTTTAGTCCGTTCCATCAATTGCTTTCTTTGCAATGAAATTTAATAATAGTGGAAAGCAGGATGAGCCATAGCGTTTTAGGGCTAGGATCGTTTACCAACTGTAGATGACTAGCTGAATCAGTCACCGACTTACAACAACCCGTAGTTCTATGTACCCACGCAGTAAATTCGGAGAACCAATCACAACTATATTTGAGTTCACTAATAGGTCACTGACGATCTTGAAATATCACACATATTGTCAAGATAGCTTAATAAACCCAACCCTGGCGAAACATAGGCGCATTCCACAAAATGTCATTAACCGTATAAGTTACGGGTAAGGTTTTATGCCTTATAGAGAATGCTCGTATACTCCTAGTTATGAACCTTGTAACCCATTCTATATGTATCACGTTAGATTCAAATTTTCTAGTACATTCTTCTTTCTTCAATTAATCCACAAAATGTAATGTTGGGAAGGGTTGAAGAATCAATTTTATTTAAATATGTGAGAAAATATTAGAATTTCCAAACAATAGTCTACACCACTCACATTAGATATGCAATTAGTCCCCATTTCGTGTGCTGCAGCACTGGAAGCAAAATATCTTCAGCTTTCATATACGAGGTATACTATTTAAAGCACCAAATCTCACCAAATTTTCAGAAACTACAAAATACAATTGTTCCTGTTTGTGAAATTTGTATGCCTCGCTCCACTGGCCCAAGCTGCTGCACCTGCCTGTCAACTGAAGGGCCTGCTGCTTTCAATAGAAAAGTTATCGGAGCTTTTCAAAATATTAATGTTATCGATGGTGAATACGAAGGAATCTACTTTGGTACCGAATATTTCTTTTAATCAGGTAACGTTGCATACATTGGACTTCAACCCCGTAATCCAGGAACCACAAATCACTTGGAATTCAGTATGTTTAGCTAAGCTACCTTCTCACCGAATCCCAATTGTCATTACGGAGCTGACGGTGACGCAGGTAGTTCCTGTGCTATAGACTACTCTTGGGAGTTCAATTAGACTTAAACCACCGTGATTAAAAGAATTGGTACTTATACCGGAGGTAACAATTGGGGAGACTATCTCATTGATATTGAAACAGGAGAGTCCATTCTCATTGGCGACTGCTACAATACTGTCGATTATGGTTTGTTACAGTCTATCTCTCTAACTTTAGAAGAAGTATACCATTGGTTGGACAACTGGAAATGCGTACCTTATGCTAATGCTGTTTTTACCAGCCCTTTACTTATTGCCGATGATAGTCAGGAACTTCAAACTCAATTGCAAGTATGTGGTATTGGCAATTATGTCGATCCAAATGACCAATGTGCCACTGTAAGAAACACTTCTAACTAACAATCACTTCCAATACCAGGAGGGTTTGAATTAATCAATTGGTTTACCGATTGATAGAAAAAATCACACAATTCTGAGGTTGCTATCTGTTAAAATAAATGCAGACTTTCTGATAGACGTAGAATTGGCATCTAAGGTTGTAAAAAATAAATTCAAACAAGACCTTTCGAGATTTAATGATTTCACCACTAGCTACCGTTACTATGGGCTTCAAAAATAATGTAGTGGTACATCAAATGACATATATACACTGTATGAATGGCAATTCTCTCAAGAAGGACCAGAAAGCAAGAATTCACGTTCAGTTCCAGGTTTCTCCCTAAGCCCTCACATTATAATCCTCACTGCCCAAATACGACTGAAAATATTGTATTTCTTCAGACGCCCTTGACCTACCAAATTATCCTCTTTAATCCGAGGACCAGGATCTTGTCTGGTTTCAAGGATCCGGGCATATGAGTTCGAAATAGCCACTGGGTGCAACTTCACTCTCATTTTGAAAAAGCCGCGCAAATCTGAAATCATGGCCGACACTTCCAATTGCTGTAACGTAGAAATGACAGTTATGCCAATCCATTGGGGAAATGTAATCCCGAGCCTTGTGAAATTTTAACATCCTAGCACTAGCTGGTGAGAGTACACGTTTCTCTAGATAATGAAATACTGCTGGTTCAGACCAGCCTATTCTGACTCAGGCTATGGGCACGGTTCTCGCTTGCGGCCCAAGGAGCTTAAATTTCTTGAAATTAGACTAACAAGGCATATTCGAGATGAAAGTGCGAGCTTCCCACGAGTGGACCGATCCACAGAGTCTTCCAGGGAGCACTCTCCATTTCAGACATCCGTTTCAGGGCTCAGTATAGGCAATGAAATTCTGATGCAACAATAGTTGACAGAAAACAAGTGGATCGGGTTCTTGTGTAACTCCAATTAGCAATGATTTTTCGACAGCCTCCTTGCTGCAACAAAGGATCCGTGGCACAAATCATCAATATACTCTCTTTCTCCAACCATACTGCACATCACAACTGCGCATGCCTGCAGGCACTGCAGACACATAACCGTTACATTTCCCGCTGGTGCAACCTCAAAGCGCATAACCTTGACGTAATAACCATCTGCAGAGGTTGTTTGTTCTCCACATTTTTCATTATGTGGAGGGAAGAACTGCGCGGCATTTGGTGATATGCTTTATCTGGATTCGCCAATACTTATCCGTAAGTCGCCGAATCATTGCGAGCGGCACAATTACGTCATATGTGCTTGACACCCAAAAATATTCCGAATATGGTTTGGCGTGATGGAGGACAGGAGGAGGAAGGGTTCATCCAGAAAATCAAAACTACCACTGGAGTATTCAAGTGGTGATGAGAGCTACCACTGGCCTTGTCTTGGTCACCACATCCGGGCCAAATTGCGAAATTTCGCAGCTGCTGCTAAAGCCTTTCAACATGGCTGCGGAAAGACCCTTCTTCTCTTATAAGAGGCTACAATTGTAGACATTTTTCAACAACAGCGCAATGCAAATCTTCCTGCTCGATTCAATTGCCTCTCTCCCCTCTACCGGCTTGGATGGAGCCTTATCGGTCCTACTGGGAACCAAGGATAACAAGTCTCTCTACAACAAGATCGTGATTGACCCAGAACATCACCGTCGTTGATGTTCAATACGAGGGTGTCTACCATGGAACCGAATACCGAATACTTCTTCTAAACCGGCGATGCTTCTTTGGTCTTAAACCACGGAACCCTGGAACTGCCAACCACTCGACCTTCAGTGTGTTCGGTAGTGGCCCAAACTCTACTCACCCTAACTGTCACACTGGTGCTGATGGAGGTGCTGGTGTTTCTTGTGCTCTCGACTAATATTGGGAGTACAACAAGACCTATACCACCGAAATCAGTAGGCTTGCTGCCTTTGCTGGTGGTATTAACAAATGGGGTGAATACCTTGTTGACCCCGAGACTGGTAAAGAAGTCACCATTGGTGAATTCACCATTCCAATCAAGTATGGGCTTTTCGGCACCTACAGTCTTTCCTTTGACACAAATTTACCTCTGGCTTAAAGAGTGGATGTGCTTGCCTAATGCTAAGGCTATTTTCTCTTTCCCTAAGTATTGGAATGCTCAAGGTGAACTGGGAGTCTCTACTTTGTTGAACTGTATGGTGAGCACATAAATCGATCTAAAGGATGTATGTGCTACCCAAAGAAATGCAACCAACCAATAAAAACCAAACAATAGAAAGTTTGACATTGTAGAACAATAGGTAACTGGGATCTTTTCAGTCCAGTTGACATGCTGCCCAGTCCATTTTTTTGCAGTAATATTGAAGATTAGCCATGGAAGAGCCCGATTCCATGAAGAGGCTGGGGTAGCAGATCATGGAGAATCCAATTGCGATGATGCTAAGTTCATAACCAAGAAGTACAAGACTCCTCTAAGCGCATAACCCACAAAGTTGATCCGCATATAACAACCACAAGTGTCTATTTACTATACTCCATGTGCTGGAGTACAAGGAGTAGCTCTGCAGGATTTGGCATTGCTCCATGGTCTAGATTCGCCTATACTTGTCCATTCGAATTGTTGCGTTTTCTTCTTCAACGCATTTGCGGATGTAATTAGAAAAATATTCTCAAATAATATTGATTATGCAAGGAAGGTAACGCAGACCATGCGCTTCCAACAATATGTCAATTCAGACTCGGTCTTCTCACTAGAATTTTCCGACATTGCTCCAAATCTCCAGTTGGTAGTGCATGGACCACAAAATTGATTAGATCCTACAGTCTCCCGGAAAATTTTAAGTGCAGTCCTCTCTACTTGTGAAATTGCTTCTCTACCGCAGTATTCCTCGGCAACTATAAGACGAGTTCTGAGATTCTCTGTAGGCGATGTTGCAAAATGCTAAGCCTGTTTTCCATGGTGAGCAAGAATTTAAAATAGCACTGAATATTTCATTCTAACCTGCAACGTTGATTTCATTGTCTTTTAACCTCAAAATTGCCCGTTCAAATAAGGTGGGTCACTAATCCGGAAACCTGCACGTCCATAAATTTACTCTCTACTCAATGTAGCTTAAACAATTGGATGGTTATGCCATTTGTTCGCATAATATTCCTTGATTCGATGGCTGAAAATGGTTTTTCATCGGATTCAATAACCCCTTTGTACGCGGTTAACGAACTGTAGTATTACACCCAACTTCATCCTACTCGATCATCCTGCTGATCGATAAACGTGCTACTACTATCATTTAGATGCTAAGACTGCTGTCGGTACCATTCAAGAATATTCGGGTATATTATCGACAATGGAGCTTTATTTCGAAAGCTACATAGAATTTCAAATAGACCTAAGCTCCAGTTACCCAAACGTGCTAGTTGAAAATCCGAAGAAAGAAATTGTTCCGTTTGCTGCCAATCCCAATAGTTCTACACTAGCACCTGTATACAAAACAGACTAATGGGTCTTAATCCTGCTACAACTTGCAAAATTTCTTGATTGAGAAAGAGATATAACAAAGGTGGCGCCAAATGAATTTCTAGCTTAATTCATGATAGTGCTTTCTTCTTTACTGTGTGACTCGTCACTTTGACTCGGAGTACTCATGAAGTTAATAGAGCATTTCACTTGCATCGCATTGACCGAAATTCGCTAACGATTGTTGTTATCTTGCTAAGCTAGTCTGATATCGTCTAGGTGTAGTGAACAGAGCAGTCAATATTTTTCACTTATGGCAGGTAACTTTCGCAATTTCCAAGACTAGTATATTTCAGGTTGAAGCGAGGGCTAAAAAAAGCATCCATCCACAGTAAACCTCGTGGCTAATTATAATCTAATGCGCTAACGTTCGGCCATACTTGCATTGATGCAATGGTTTGACAGTAGTATTCCGAAGCTTCCTTAATTCTCTTAACCAACCGGCATTTTTTGACCCACCAAATTTGCAGTAATCCAATACACGTACCTTCTATATCTCCCCTGAAAATTGGGACAAGTACTGCGGAATTGGCGGTTGTCCTTGAACCGGATTCGCTAAGCATCATTTGCTGAATTATTGCAGCAATCCCGACTGTACGTCATATGCGGAATTAGTAAAATATCGGAAAATATAGTCAAGGTGCATGGGTTGCAACACTGACTTGCGCTTCAAGAGGTTCTTCGAACCCAGACTCGGTTCTTCAAAGTGGAATTACTTTCAACTGTTATGCTTAATGCCAGGGTTTAACTACGGGGTCCATAGTTTCACCACCGGGTCTATAGTTGAATTTTGCATATACATAGCACTATTTGGCCACTTTTAGCTTCAATCATCACACCATGCAAATCTTCCTGACCGCAAAACTCGCTCTTCTCGCTTCCGCAGTCTTGGCTGGTGCTCCAAACTATCAACTGTACGGTGAATCATCGTTTCCACCCAAAAGATTGCCAGGGCAACCCAAAACGTCACCGTTATCGACGGTCAGTACGAAGGTGTCTACTACCCCACCGAAAACTTCTTAAAGAAGGGTGATGATGGCTACATTGGCGTTCAACCCAGATCCCCAGACAAAAAGAACCACTTGACCTTCAGTGTGTTCGGTAAGGGTCCAACTTCTGACCACCCTAACTGAAACAATGGTGCAGATGGAAGTTTTGGAGTTTCCTGTGCTTACGACTACAAATGGGAATTCAACAAGACTTACACCACTGAGATCAAGAGAATTACGGCCAACCCTGATGGTAGTAACAATTGGGGTCGATACCTTGTTGACCCAGAAACCGGAAATGCCGTTGTGATCGGTGAATACACCACCACTCCACGGAATTTTGGGAATTGGTACCCTTACTTTCGACGAAGCCTACTTGTGACCAGACAGCTGGAACAACTGTATTCCATACGGAAAGGCCAGATTGACTTTCCCCACGTTTTTCACTGCTGACGGACAGCTGACTCAAGCCAAGTTCGCTACCTTTGACCACAGTCCACATGATGAATCTAGCGACAAGTGTGCTCCTACCACAAAAACCGGTAACTAGGTTGGTGCTTTTGTTCCTGGAGGATTTGAGTTCACCAACGGATTCCCTGACGAGTCAAAGTGAACAAATTCTAGTTGTCGCAGATGGTTATAAGTTTATACTACAAAATACCATAAGATTAGGGAATGTAAATTTAGGCATCCATGGAAATACGTAGGAACCAAAATAAAATGTAGTGGATACTACACCAGTATCGGTTTCCGTAGACGCAAATTTCGCAGTTTAATCTACAAACTGAATACAAGAATTTACTGCAGATATTTTGTAATTCATGAAATAGATGGCCACCGATTGAATCGGCTAGAAACTGATTGCAAGATCTAATTCCTCAATTCGCACTTGACTCTGTGATAATTTATTAGGTAGTTCATAAATCCGTACTCTATTGTTCTTTCTATTTGGCCATACAACAAATTGCCGCTTCAATTACATTGAGTTGCGCATAATCGAATTGGACGCAAACTTTCGTATCATTTTGGTCTCTATAGCTAATTTGCATTTGATTTTATCTGAGTATCGCTGCAAAAAATATCTAAAAAATAGCAAACCTCAATTACAGACCTTGCATTTGCAGCTAAACCAGGGCCCCATGACCTTAGTTCAGTTGTCAAAATGGCTTAGCCAATTGCATAAACTGCGCGTTTGACCCTTCGTAGTCAAGTGTAATTGTGCAACCTCGGAATAATGTGGGAAGTGAGGGGGGTCTGATCAAGGGGCTCAACAATGATCTACTTAACTTATCCAAGTACTTAAGGTGGGCATTTGCAGCTAAAGTTAAGACAAGTTCAAATGCAATTTACTAATCTTTTAGCCATTGCAGCTCTTGCTCATAAGGTGGCTGGTGCTGCTTTACATTTAGTTCTGCATGCCGACCACTCTTTCTCCAACACGACTGTAAAAGCAGTCCAGGATGTGAATGTTTACACAGGTGCTTACGCAGGCGTCTTCTTTGCGACTTCATACTTTTTTATCAATGGAGACGAACTTTACATTGGACTTCAACCTCGGAATCAAGGAAACGTCAACCACTTAGCCTTCAGTGTATTCGGCGAGGGTCCTACCAGTGACCACCCTAACTGTCACAATGGTGCTGATGGAGGTGCTGGTGTTTCTTGTGCCCTCGATTATCCTTGGGAATTCAACAAGACTTACCAAACAGAGGTTAAGAGAATTGCTGCTAATCCAGATGGAAGCGGAAAGTGGGCAGGATATCTTATTGATCCCGACACAGGAGAAAAAGTGACTATTGGTGAGTTCACTGTAACACCCCGTTACGGATTGATCGACTACTATACCGTCAGCTTCGATGAAATCTATGAGTGGAATAACCAGTGGCAGTGTTTGCCATATGCGAAGACTTTCTTTAGCTGGCCAGTCCTTACTAGGGAGGATGGCTTTCTGGCAGCAAACACCTTCAATAGCATTCAATGGCAAGGATCTTTTGACAACTCTAAAGACAAATGTGTTCCAACCAACACCACGCAGAATACTAGAACCTACCTAGTAGACGGTGGATTCATTTTCGAGAATGGATTCTACAACAAGTTAAAGGACCAAACTGACTAAATTTAAACCAATTATTTAAGAAGTGTTATGCGTATAAGTTCTTTGCAAATTAAACGTGTTCTATTTTCCAACTCTGTAAACAGTTTTACATAGGTGAAACTGTTCAGAACCCACTCACATTTATAGCTGCCAATTATCCTATTTGATGGCTAATTTCGCAACGTAATGAATGAATAATACTTTGGTTCCAAAATCCTTACGATGGTCGAGCTATTTGAAATTGTATGAACTGTTCAATTTCAGGCTAGATTGAAATTGTGGGGTGATAGTCCGGTTTCGAAGTTTGGATGATGTCAAGTTGTGTTGTTTATGGGAAGCAAACTCTGGGATAGCATTGAATTGAAAATACATGATCAAGCAATTAAAATTTTGACGTTATCTTCCGAAGGTATGGGTAATACTCTCTCATAGATGACACCTAGAGAATCCCTAGTGTGTGGACAAATTCAAAGTTCACCCCACTTCCAATGCCAATTAGGAATGCGAATTGGATACTCAACTAGCATTGATGCAAGTAGAGCGAATTTTCTTGGATGGGCTAAGGAAATATGTTGGATTCAATATCTAGTGTTCTGTCAAGCCTGTCGTTCCTAAATCGGAAAAAATGTGCCCCCTCTGGTAATCTGTTACGGAAAAAAGACTGATAGACATTCTGCACTGCAAAAGAATTTTCACAGGGCAACAAACCTATACGTCGAAGAAAAGAGTAATGCTGCAAGTTCCAATTATCTGGAAATTACCGATCCATTGGACTAGGGCTATGTTAAGATCCTCTGTGAGAAATATATAGAATAATCTAAGAAATTTGTTTGTGTTGAATATTCCATAGTAATCTAAGATACGAAGAACAGGATATTGAGAGTGAAAGTGCGGGTTTGTTTAACAAAAGACCAGAACACATGCTAATGATATGCAGATTCTATTTCCACTGAAATTGCAATGCTTTAAACAAGGTTTAGAAGGGTACTACACCCAGTTAGTTATATAATCCATCAATTGGCTCAAGGCCTTGTTATCGATTTCTTCTTGTAAGAATAGTATCATCTGAAAATCTCTAGTATAGTGGGAGTACACAGCTGCTGGAAGGGCTCTAAGAAATTCTTTCATCATTGTGGTTGACAATAATGAGACTTAACTGTGGATCTTGATCATGGAAGCAAAGATTTGGAATTCGTTCAGCTTCAAGTCTGGAATTCGGTCATCAGATTAAATATTTAACCAAAGGAGAAACCAGAAAAGAACAAGCTTCTATGATATGTTGTTTAAATTTATCAGTATTGTTTTGGAAAGGTATATAAAGAGAATCGATTGTCTCCAACAGAAGTATGATCAATCACTAGTGGTTGATGCAATCATTCCTCGACAGACCAGATTAGGCTCATTCATTCATAAAATAAGAAGTAATGATTCGATCTACTTCAGAAAGAGTCGACCAGCTTTCCGGTTATAATACAAACTTGAGACAATTAATATTTCATTCTCTTGCGTCCAACGAATGAATGTTTGCTGTATATATTTCATGCTAAACTATCTTCCAACGTCGGGATGGCTTCAAAAAGCCATATGAATAATACGTCATTTTATCGTTATGGTTTTGCAATCCTCTGATTGCTGAATTGGAATGCATCGAATGGGATACTCTTTAGGTATTGGCCACATTTAGTCCTCGTCGGAGGAATAGTCCCCTAATCCTGCAGTCCCTGAAGAAGCAATTGGGGGAGGAGTCTCCGTAACAGGTTTTTTTGTTAAAACTAGTCTTTTAGGAATGCTGGATATGGAGTCAATTTCAGATATCGTTCTCTTCGGTGCATGAACAGATGGTTTCTCTTCAACACTTGTAGTCTGAGTTTTCGCTATCCTTTTCTGGCGATATGCTTCTAATTTCTGCTTTTCATCGAACAAGTTTCTTTTCTCTTTGGCCAATTGCTCCTGTCGTATTCCTTCAAAGAATCGAGCAGACTCTTCATCAAGCTTGTAGGAACTATTGCGGATTGCCATTTGTTCTTCAAAGGCCTGTTGTTTCTTCTCTGAATAGTTAGCATTGGAACATCTAAGATCGTATTCTTTAACTCACCTCTATGTTCCTTAAGTTGATCATAAAGGGTTTTTCGTGGTTCTTCTTCGGTTTTACCGGATTGTGAAAATGAATTCAGCACAACATCTTGGACTTCAACTAATTTCTTTTCATTTGGAGGTGGTACTGCCTCCCCTTCTTTCACAAAATCTGGCATTTCAGCTAAGTTTTGTTGTAGTGTTGATGTTAGTGAGAAGTTGGATTTTGATACTAGGTCGTGCAGAGCCAGAATTGCCATACTGTATTGGATCATTCAGATGATTTCACAATACACCAAAACGTTTACCCAAGTCTCAAACTAGAAGAGAGTCAATTTAAAGAGAAGCTTCTCTTGGTTTGCATGTCTTTTCGTCCGACCAAAATATATCAGTGTAATAATACTCTTGAACTTTAGTGCGATAAAGCACAATCGCTACAAGATCATGCAATTAAATGTCACCGTTCTTTTTTCATATCTACGAAATCAAAATTCTAATATCTATGAATCGTCTATGGATTTTATCTTGAACAATGTAGCAGACGTCAAGCCTGATTTTGCTGATTTTGCAGCCACAGCGGCTACATTTAATCGACAAGGTACAAGCGTCCTTCCCATGGAGACAAGGTGGACTCTTCAAAGCCGTCGACGTTGGTGTTGATCAAGGTGTATTTACCCTCAACCAAACGCTGGAACTTGGCTGGCTCGGGGGAGAAGTTCAAGGTACCGAAAATCTTGGGAGAAGAGGACTCCTCTCCCATGTACTTCATGAACGAGAACACCTGCTCATTGTCGAAGTCCAAGGTCTTGTAGTTACCGTAGATCATCAAGTCCTTGTTCTGCTTTCTGACCTTCAAGGACTTGGTCCAGAATTTAAGCACCGAGTCTGGGTCGTTGAGTTGTGATTCGACGTTGATCTTCATGTAATTATCGTTAATTCTGGTCCAAGGAGTTACAGAAGAGAAGCCTGCATTGGCCGAGGCGTCCCATTGGACTGGAGATCTGGCGTTATCTCTGGCAAGCAAGTTGATACTGGCCAAGATACGCTTCTTCTGCTCTTCAAAGTCGGGTTCGTGAGAGTGTGCCTTGACGAAGTTGTCGTAGAAATTGATGGTCATGATGTCGAGGTACTCGTCGATGGCCCATGAGGCTGGGAGGTTGGTCATGGCGATTTCCTGGCCCATGTAGATGTAGAGGGTTCCGGTCAACGAAGTTTCAAGCAAAGTCAACAATTTGGCGGATTTAGCCCAGAAATTGGGGTCGGTGCTTCCAAAACGAGTCACAGACCGGGGTTGATCGTGGTTTTCGAAGAAAACCGTAGACCAGGCGTCGGTGCCCTTGATGAAGTCACATTGGGCCTCCACGGCCTTTTTCAACTCCGTTAACGGCCAGTCGTAGTCGTCCCCGAACCGTCTATCGGGTTTGCACCCAACATCCACCACATTGAAGAGGAAAATCATGCTCATTTCCTTTTCGCTGGCACTGACGTATTTGAGGGCATCTTCACGGTCGCAGTATGCCACCTCACCAACGGTCATGACATCGTAGTTGGAGGTGACTTTCTCAAACATTTCCTTGTGGAATTCGTGGATGCGAGGTCCATTATGGGTGTACTGCATGGCAGGCTGGAACGTCTGGTCTGGAAACACGATGGGAACATCAAGGAACCGCTGGTCCTTGGAGTACATGTTGGCCACGTCAATTCTGAAGCCGTCCACGCCCATATCGAGCCAAAACCGCATGGCTTCTTCGTAAATGGCGTTTCTGGTTTCGGGGTTTTCCCAGTTAAGTTCTGGCTGGGTCTGTGCGAAAAGGTGTAAGTAGTATTCTCCGGTAGTTTCGTCAAAAGTCCATGCTGGCTGTGAAAAATGCGTACTCCAGTTGTTGGGAGGCTGTCTGTTTCCGTCAGCATCGTATTTGGGCTTTTTCCAGATATACCAGTCACGTTTGGGGTTGTCCACCGAAGAACGCGATTCTTTGAACCATTTGTGCTCACTAGAGGTGTGGTTCACCACCAAGTCAAGAATGAGCTTGATGCCGCGCTTGTGCCCCTCATCGAGCAACACTTGCATGTCCTCCACTGTGCCGTACTTGGGGTACACACTGCGGTAGTCGGAAATGTCGTATCCCATGTCGTCCTGGGGCGAGTCGTACATTGGAGACAACCAGATCACGTCCACTCCCAAGTCCTGGAGATAGTCCAATTTGGAGATGATACCGGGAACATCACCCAATCCGTCGTTGTTGGTGTCCTTGAACGAAGCGGGCCAGATTTGGTATACGGTGGCGTCTTTCCACCAGGAGTAGGAGATAGTCATGGTGCGGCACAGATAAGATAGAGGGTGCGACAGAGATGGAGCGCTAGTTCGGAGTGTGCATTGCGGTTTTATACGAAACTGCGGCTGTGGGGTAGCTGCGGGTAGTCAAGGTTGATTTGCGGTGGTTCCGAGGCCAATTGCGAGATTTGAACTCCAGTCTATTCTTCCAATGTAGTTTCATGCTCGAGAAAGGTGACACAAAGCACCCCGGCAAAACCCAGGATTGTTCCAGGATGGGCTGGGCAGGTAGTGTGGGTCCGCCCCGAGGATAGGTTTCGGGGGAAAATGCCCCATTGGATGGAGTGGTGAATTGGATGGGAAATTGGCAGAATCTGCTGAGGCGAGGAATTCGCCTCGGAAAAGCTTAATTCCCCACGATCGGGCTGGATTGGGATGGCCCGGAGGGGCAGATACGAGGATCGGTGGAAACAGGCAAAGACATGTCCAGGAAGGTTTTGGCGGCTGACCCCACCATTCAGTAAATTGCCTCGAGCAAATCAACAAATTCCATCGGAGAAATGCACAAGTTGATCGGAGTAAATGGCCAAATTCCACTGGAGTAAATCGCACAAACCCAACCATCTCACCAAGTGCAAACTGCAGGTAATAATCATAATCTGCGCTAGTATGAGCATCCAAGGGACACAAACTCTACAGAAATGGTGCAAACCCAGCCTCCTTGAACGAACCCCAACCTAAGGGCAAAAACGTCCCCCAATATCCTGGTTTCATAATATTCCGGCCCTCTAGGTCGGCACGGAACAACCCAAGAAAATTTCCCCTGGGGGAGCAATCATGTGGAGGCACCTTCCACGCTTTTTTTTCTCTCACTAGCGTAAGCCTCGTTCTCGAGAACCGAGACGTTTTCCATTAATTTCCTTTAATCTTTAATCTTTAATCTTCATTAATTTTCGTACTTTTCCACCCCAAAACCTTCACAAGACGATTGGCAACGGCCGACAATCCACGCGTGAGAGCCCCTTCCATGTCTTGTGTCCGATCCTGCCCCACGTCTCCATGCATGCAAATCCATAATTCCATATTCCATCACGGTTCATGACACTGGTGTGGCTCGAAACTCTCCCCCTCCTCCGCAAACTTCACCGGGGATTCGCGCAAAATCCGTCGCAAATTCGCACCACCACTTTGATCGGCAGGGCTGCGAATAATCTGGGGTAAAGTCTGATCCTTTACCGAACAGGAAGGGCGGCCACAGCCACCGCAATTGGCGCAATTGCGGGCGTAAATCCTACCCCGGATTTTCTCCACGCCGCCTCTCGGCAACGCATGTACCCCACGCATCTCAACCATCTTCTGCGGAGCAGATGCGGGGCCCATTGATGTGCTCGTATCTTAGCGAACGGTTATGAAGAGCATATAAAGGGAGGGCAGGGTATGGTTGGAATCATCAGATTTCACAAGAACAACAACAACAACAACATCATCATCATCATCATCAACAGTTATCTCAGTATATCAACTCCAATAAAAGCTTAATCATGACTGAGTTTGTTGAAGACATCAAGGACGGCGCCGTCATCTCGGTGTCGGACCCTCTCACCAAAAAGGCCTCCAACTCCTCGCTTGACGAGAACATGGACGAGTACGTCAACCGCTTTCTCGACATGTCTAACGAGGCCAAAAGCAACGACCACAAGGAACGGAACATGTCCCTCCGGGAAGGTCTCAAGACCTTCCCCAAGGCCGCCATGTGGTCCATCATTTTGTCCTCCGCATTGGTGATGGAAGGCTACGATTTGAACCTTTTGAGTAACATGTACGCTTTTGACGGGTTCAATCGTAAGTTTGGTGATTTCTACCCCAAACTCAACAAGTACCAGATGCCTGCCAAGTGGCAGACGGCATTATCCATGTCGTACCTGTCTTCGCAGGTGATTGGATTGTTCCTTTCCGGAGTGGTGGCCACTCGCATTGGATACAGAAAGACGTTAATGGCTGCGTTGCTCACTTCGGTAGGCTTGATTTTCATCCAGTTCTTTGCTCCCAACAGAAACATCCTCTTGTTGGCCTACGTGTTGTTGGGCTTGAATTGGGGCGCCTACCAGACTTTGGCAGTTACCTACGCTTCGGAAGTCACTCCTACCACTCTTAGAGTCTATCTCACCACTTATGTCAATGTTTGCTGGGTTTTCGGCCAGTTGATCTCCTCCGGTGTGCTCAAGGGCGTCACCAACATGACTAGTCCCACCGCCTACAGAATCCCCTTTGCTATCCAATGGATCTGGCCTCTTCCCTTGTGTTTGGGCGTATATTTGGCACCCGAAAGTCCGTGGTTTTTGGCCAAGAAGGGCAGAGACAAGGAAGCAAAAGAGTCGTTGAAGCGTCTTCTCACCGAAAACGAACACTTGCCCAACAAGGAGGTGTTGGCCCAGGCAATGTTGACCAAAATCCAGTTGACCATCAAGGAAGAGGAGCAATTGGTTTCCACCTCCAACTTCAAAGACTGTTTCACCGGCACCAATTTCAGAAGAACCAGAGTGGCCTCAATGTGCTGGCTTTTCCAGAGTATCACCGGTTCCGCCTTCATGGGATATTCCACCTATTTCTACCTCCAGGCCGGTTTATCTAGCAGCAACTCCTTCACCTTCTCTATCGTTCAATATGTCTTGGGAATGATCGGAACCCTTGGTTCTTGGTTCCTCTCTCAAAAGGTCGGCAGATTCCCTATCTATTTCGGTGGTTTGTGTGCCCAGTTCGTGCTTCTTATCGTCACTGGAGCCTTGGGAGCCGCAAACCCTCATAATGGTTCCTGGGGTGTGGGAACGTTGTTATTGATCTATACCTTTGTATACGACTTGACAGTGGGCCCCATGACCTACTGTATTGTTGCCGAGATTCCCTCATCCAGATTGAGAATCAACACCGTGATGCTTGCCAGAAACTTGTACAATCTTGCTGGTATTGTGGTGGGTATCATCACTCCCTACATGTTGAACCCTACTGCGTGGAACTGGAAGGCCAAAACCGGATTTTTCTGGGCCGGATTCTGTTTTATTGCCATCATTTGGACCTGGTTCGACTTGCCTGAAACCAAGGACAGAACCTTTGCCGAGTTGGACCACTTGTTCGAGACAGGGGTCAAGGCCAGAGACTTCAAGCATACTGAGGTGGATGTGTTCGATGCCGGCAAATTGATGGAGAAGTTTGGCGAAGACGGCATCAAGAAATTCATTCAGGAAAAGAAGGAGGACGAGGAGGTGATCTTGGATGAGAAGGTTTGATTTAATTGGCAGAGATGCTCTGGTAGTGATCAAATAATGCTTTGGAATGGGGTCTTGGACCCCACCTTTATTTCTACAGTGACAATCACGCAGTTGATTGTGTGTTTCTACCGTGACAATAATGCTGATGCTGATTGTAGTATTTCTTTAGATAATATATGGTGTTTAATATTCGGTTGTAGGAGGTTGCTTCTACGGGACATTCAAGATGACGTTGATTGTAGAGTCTACAGACAATCACTTCTGAGTGATTGTAGTATGCGTTTCTTTAGATAATATATGGGGTGTACTTTCGCCTGTGGCCAGTTGCAGCTACTTCAGAGATATCACTCAGAGTTGATTGTTTTCCACAGCGAGAATCTCGCTGATGTTGATTGCAATGTATCTACAGATAACCTCTCAAAATTGATCAGTATTCCAATATATGATGTATAATTTTCAGTTGCAGCTGCAACCCGAATTCTATGAGACTTTAGCGAAGTCTTAATGCGAATCACCTAGCACATAATTCCACCACTGCTGCGGCCATCACTCGGGCCACACTTCTGGTGATCACTAGGGAGCACAACGTGAGCACCACCACGGCTTAAGTGTGGGCAGTGCCCGAATTGTCGTATGAAGAAAGCAAATCCTCAAGCATGGTACGATATGGAGTGAATCAGCTAAATTGCTGAAAAATTAGAAGCTTCAGGTGAATTAATTCTGGCGAGAGGAAATAATCTAGGATAATAAGCCAGGAGAGTACAATTATGGAGGAGCGAAATCTGGGTGAATCAGGCAATTCTATGGATATCAGACCCTGAATATATTTTCGTTCTAATAACGAACAAGAAACGAAGGGGCTTGTGCGACCTGAATTTCTGTTTCCACTCTGACTCCACCCCGTCTTTCTCCATCTCTCTGCTTCCTCCTCTCCTGCACCTTTCTCACCTTCTTCCCTCTCCTCCCGTCATTTCCATTACATCATCCTCCCACGGTGACCTCATCCTCCATTCTACCCCGTATTTCGTGTTTTGTGACATTTTTCAACCCCCACTGCATGACAGCCAATGCTCTCCCCGGTTCCTGCCTATTTAGACTGCTCATGACAACGTACCATCTGCCCCAGATACCTGTTCTAGAATTTCTAAAGGCACAGCATGGGTGATTCCATGCATGCACCCGCCCCAAAACTAATACCACGAAACATTTCCAACCTTCCAGCCCCGATTGTGGTGGGCCTCAGCCCCGATGGTCCCCTGCACATTGTCTCCTTACCGGGGATATTTTTTGGGGATTCCCAGGCCTTTCTCCATGCCAGAACCCCCAGGTAGTTTCTTTTCCCTAGCTCATCGCATTCTCTAGTACGATTCCTACAACTCCCACCATATTCCCCCAATATTCCCCCGTTTTTGCCCCGACTTGATGTGTTCGCCTGGCCCCACCAGGGCTCCGTAGCCGTACGGTTTTGGGGCAGTTGACTGGTTTTTCACTGCGGATGTGGTGGCTCTTTGCATCGCCTCCTCTACTCACACCATACTTTTCACTTTAGTATGTACAACGTAGTGCGCACTGTAGAAACCCATTAAATTCGCTTCTGCTCCATAAACGCATACGCTTACCTTCTCTTCCCAAGGAGGGCTCCTGTGCAGTGCCTCCCTTACTCACTACCGTGGTGGCCCAGTTTTTGCCGATGTGCCTGGCCACACGAGCCATGTCTTTTCTTTGCTAGAAACCGGGGCCTAATGCGGACACAGGCCCCTTCCTATTGCAGTGGCCCCACTCGACGTTCCAGGCTATGCACAGAAATTTTTTTGGGGGTTGCCCCTGCACTGATTCCGCCTAGAAATGATGGGTCCTGATGCAGGCCCTACAGCCCCCTTCCCTGGTACATAGTAAGGAGTTATCGTGATTAAGTGAACCCCCGGGGTCACGTGACTTGCCCGCCCGCCCCCGGCCGGGGTTGCACCGCGGTACCGGGGGCGGGCATTCCGGTCACGCCCCGGCACTGGTCATGTGACGGACGATAGCGAGTTTTTGCGGCAATTCGCCGCAAAAACCGCCACCACGCGGTGCCCACCACCACACACACCCCTACAACCCCTGCAACTTACTCGTCCAAACACCTCTTTTTCTCCCAAATCTCTCTCCCACCCTGTCTCCTTCTCTCCATCGGCCCATTTCCCCCGAGTTGCCCGGCAGCACCCCCCGGTGCCTGCCCGCATCTGCATCGCATCGCAACACCTCCGGCTCACCGGTGCGCCTTAGGCTGTATGCAGTCCCCACCATTCCGCGTCAGTGGAAATTTTGAGTGATCACTTTTATCCACATCGTATTTTTGCGAACTATCGCAAACTCGACCCTTCGACCTCTTCGCCTTTGCTCCACAGCCAACGCCGCCGCACTCAGAAGCATCTCCCCGCCCTTGAGTCCGATTCGCGCTCGTCGCCCCTCCATTTTGGTGCAACTCCCGTCCAAATCCGCCCACTACCAACCGCCCTAGTCACCTCACACCAAAACCTCACTACAACACCCCCCTCCCCCCGTCCCAAAAAAAAGACTCCCAGAAAACTCCCACATCCCCACGAGCATCCCCGTGTATCCATGTCACCATGGAGTCTATCGACATCAGCTTCCACTATGACCACCGCCTGGATCAGTCGTTGCTCCGGCTCTGGAAGCTCACTCGCAACGAGTTCATTTCCTCGAAATACTGCTCGTCGGAGCGGTTGAACAATCGATCGTGGCGTCTCCTCAGCAGAAAGGTGCTCGTGCCGGCGCTGGGTGCCCGTTTCCGCCGAAGCCTGCTGTCGCCCGGGCCCAAGCTCCCTTCTCTCACGGACTTGTCCCGTGACTCGTTGACGGACTTGGCTCCCAAGCTGTCCCAGTTTCTTTCAGATAGACCGTCGTTGTTCTCCCACAGCTCCAATTTGAGCTTGCACAGTAATAGAAAGAGCACCAACAACAGCAGCCTAGAGTCCTACAACCCCAAGACCGACACCATTCCCGATTCCGAGGACGACGACATCGACATCTCAGACATATCGGATATATCGGAAGAGGAAGAAGAGGTTGATGCCCACGAATCACGGCTTCACAACCCCCACCACAACCCGTCCCTCAGACTGTCTGTAAATATGCCCTCCCAGTCTTCCAAGTACCCCTCTACTTCGACCCCACCCCCTCAAATTCCCATCATCAATCCGGACCAAGTCAAGGCGGCTGCCACCATTCCTCCCCACTCCAGCTGTTCCTCCTCTATATCATACAATGGAGTTGCTAACACTAATCCTCCCTGCGGAACATCAATTTCTCCTTCCACTTCCTGCGTTGAAACCAGACCTCCTCCCAATTCCCAGTCTCAGAACGACAAGAAACCACAACAGTCATCCAACAAGAACATCTTCTTCTTGGCAAACTCTCCCTCTCCTCCCGAATCTTCCAAGACCAGCAAGGAGGAGGTGGATTCTCCCAGATCTCCAAGGAACGCTCTGACTAATTTGTCCACTGCAGGATCCAGAGGATCAATTCCCCAGCAAGTCGCCAGAAGTTCTACTAGTTCGCTATTCAACCATTCGGGTTCAGAAAGGAGTTCTGCACGGGGTTCTATTGTCACGCAGTCTCGTCCTTACTTTTCGAATCTTACTAGTAAACCTGATGACTTGACTAAGCCTCATATTGAGAGGAACAACTCTTTATTCAATAACTTCCAAATGCAATTCAAGAGGGACGAATCGCCTTCATCGAACTTGGCAAATATTCAGAACTCTAGGGAAGCAGACTCGGACTCAAAGGATGAAGGCTACTCTTCCACGGATATTTCGGAAGATGAAGAGGATGATTATAGTGAGGAAGAAGAGGTTGGCTCATTAAAGAGCAAACACCCAGCTGGCTTTGATATAAAGAGAGACCGCAAAATATCGAATGCTACAACTCATGGCACTGATAACGACTCCGAGTGGTTGTCGGTTTCCTCGGAATCAGATGAAATTAAGTCAGATGATCAGAAGTTTTACCCATTGAAGTTTGTCAAGATACCAACTTCAAAGATTCGGAGTAACTCATCGACTTCAACCGACATAATTCCTATGGAACTGAATGAAAGCCAAAAAAGTCACAAGCGTCTCTCTTCTCCCACTATTTCAACCAAGCCAAGATCTCTTTTGTCTGGGTTATTCTTGAATGAGATGAATCAGAATCCTTTGGGCAGTTCAAAACCAATCTTAAAAAGATCATCTACTACTGGCATTATAACTTTTGACCAATCTAAAAACAGTGCTAGACATGGAAGCGGGACCGATCTCGCTTCAAATGCAAAAAGACCATATATAATGTTCACTAAGAAATATCCATCGTTGACTGATATCTCTAAAAACTATCCACATTATCAAAATAACTATGTTAAAAATGATATCGTTCATGAAAACGAGAGAAACGATGATGAGCAAGACCCAGTCATGGGTAAGCAAAAATCTATTGTTGGCATTTCGGATTTCAATGTTACTGCATCGTCATCCACAAGTATGATAAATGAGTCTGCGGGGAGCAAGATAATCGTTGCTTCACCTGACTCGAGTCACTCTCATGCTATTCTTTCCACCAGTTTAAGCAAACTTTCTGCATCGGCTCATAATAATCCTATTAGAAGTTTGTTGTCGAAGAGCTCGTTAAATATTTCGAAGTTGTACAATTCCTCGAGGTCGATGTTTGGAAAAACAGATGAAAAGGATCTGCGTTATGATGAAAGTAAGGGAATCGAAAGCGAACAGAATGGTCATGACATAGATGTTGTTGCTGCGCACCAGTTCGACTCTGAAAGAATGGGGTTACCAAATTCTGGATCTACGCCTACGTCAGCCACTCCAGCCAAATCATCGTTGAGTGATTACAACCTCGTTTCCGATGATAAACCAGGAAACCGGGATTCATCTAGGCCATACAAAATGTCTCCTAAATCTACAAGGAGATCTATGCTTTCCACTGAGTTAAGCAATTCATTAAAAGAATCTATTATAATTGATTACAAATTGGGCAAAGTTCCTTTGCCTAGAAAAGTTGTGAGCAGTACTGTCGACAATTTCACAGAAGTAGGTGAAGAGGACATTAATGATTATCATTCCAAGGGATGGTAATTGAGTTACACAGGAAAAATTAAAATAACGTCGTGTTGGCAGGACTGGCAAGCAACAAAAAGTCACTTCATTTCAATCTGGGGGTGTACGGAGCCTTGGTGTTTCGTATATCCCATTACACAAGGTATTCGTTGAGGTGCTGTATTATTGATTTAGTTCGTTATAAAAATCACAAGGATGGAGTCTTGTAGAAATGTAGACCCAGAACTTTCAGGAAAGAGTACTGAAACAGAAGAAGAAGATCTTTATTGTTTGGATGGAGAAGTGGAATAGCTCTTACAACGGCAAAATGAGTTCTTCATTTACTTTTCTTTGAGTTAACTTTGGACACGACCCAATATCAAAATTTTAAACCTACCACATAGAAGTGGAATATTGGCCATGAAAACATGCTACTACGAGCTTTTAGGGGTAGAATCCACTGCCACAGATACAGAGCTCAAGAAAGCTTACCGTAAAAAGGCTCTCCAGCTCCATCCAGACAAGAATCCTCATGATGTGGAAGGTGCTACTGCCCGATTTGCATTGGTCAGAGCTGCCTACGAGGTTCTCTCTGATCCTCAGGAAAGATCATGGTACGATTCTCACAAGTCGTCCATTCTCAGAGACGATGATGATTATGACATTCCCTATGAAGAAGAGATGGTGATACCGTCCATCTCATCGGAAGAGATCTTGCGATACTTCAATCCTACATTATACACCCGATTCGATGATTCGCTGCAAGGGTTCTACTACGTGGTGTCGAGGTTGTTTGAGAGACTTGCTAGTGAAGAAATCATACACGGAAAAGCCCAAGGAGTATCTGGATATACCAAGTATAAAGACGATGATCTTGCCAATATTAACGTCATCGACCCAGCTTCTCTCTTGTATCCAAGAATGGGCACCAGCCACACTCAGTACCAGGAAGTACGAAGCTTCTATTCTACCTGGTCTTCGTTTCTGAGTGTAAAATCGTTCAATTGGAAGGATGAGTACAGATACTCTTCTGCTCCAGATAGACGTACCAGACGGTTGATGGAGAGAGAAAACAAGAAAGCAAGGGATGTTGCCAAGAAGGAGTACAATGAGACGGTCCGGAGCTTTGTGTTGTTCATCAAGAAAAGAGACCCTAGAGTCAAGGCAGGTGTCGAAGAGTTCGAGAAGGAGAAGAAGAGAAAAATGCAAAAGGAGTTGGAAGAACAGGCAAAATCGGTGAAAAAAGGCCAGAAATTATGGAACTACACCGAGCAGGACTGGCAGCAACTTTCACACAAGGAGCTTGAAGATCTTGAAAATATGTTGAACGAAGAATATAACTTAACGTCTGATTCAGATAGTGAATTTGATGAATTTGAAAATCCAACCGACGACGAAGAATACGAGTGCATAATATGCAACAAGGTGTTCAAGAGTGAAAGTCAGTTCAACACTCACGAGCTGTCGAATAAGCACAAGAAGAAATTGAGGCGTTTGCAATGGGAAATGAGAAAAGAGGGTATTGAATTGGGATTAGATGATGATGAAGATGATTTTGAAACGGCATCGGAAGAATTTCTGGAACTTGATGATGTCTTATTAAGTGACGAAGAGAAATCAATTGAAGATCAGGAAGACGCAGCAGAATCGGAAAAGCATACAGAAGTCGAGAATAAAAAAGATTCTGACATCGAAGCATCGGAAGAAGAAAAAATCGACTATGATAATTTCGAAGTTGATGACGATGTGGATGACGATCGTGAGTCTAGTGTCACCAGCGATTTAAAGACAAACAAGCAAAAGGAAGACAAATTCAAAACGGATGAAGTTGATGATGAGTTGGAAAAGCTTGCGAATGGCATTAAACTTGACGATAGTGATGACGATTGGACCTCAAACAACAAGAAAGGGAAAAAGGCGAAGAGAAGAAGCGAAAAACTGCAATCACCAGCAGTAAGCAACGTGCCCAAGGCTAATGGAAAAGCCAAAAAAGAACAGAAAGAGAAAGCAAAGATTTCCAGTGGTTCAGAAAAATGTGTAGTATGTGACGAAATCTTTGCATCCAGAAACAAGCTTTTCCAGCATGTCAAATCAACAGGACATGCTGCCCCAGTTAAAGAGGTCAAGGGGAAGAAAGGAAAGAGGAAGTAAATTTACATAGAGCATTGCATTCATTTATATTAGAGTTCGTTTCAGGAAATTCCTTAATATTATCTCGCTGCAGTTTCACGTAAACCCGTCTTGGATTTCTTCATGGTAGCCAACAATGGTTCGCTTATACCCTTATTGCCATGAGCACCCAAACCTTCTCCCTTAACCCATCCCAATTTCTCCAACAATTGTCTACCAATATTCTCCTTACCGATTTCTGGAGCTTCTCCACCAACAACATCACCTTCCTTGATGATGGGAACCAGATTTTTCCCTCTTCCTCTGGCCTTATCCTTCTTCGAATTGCCATCGGTTGAAACAATTTCGTCCTTGGGTCTCTTTTGGTCTGTTCTATTGAAAATGGGCCTCTGCTTAAGAATATGAGATATTTCGTTATATTTGGGCAAATAATGGAATGTTTTCCTGCTTTTGACAACCTTGATATACAGATGAATCCCATTTAGTCCGCATCTTTTCGCATTAAAGTTGTAACATTTTGCCATTTTGGTGATAACCTTCAACCCATGAGGGTCGAGAGGAGGGAAACTTAAAGTGTCTCTGTTGGAATCATGTAGAAATAATTCCATTTCATCCCTAATGTCCTTGATATGTAACGTGTAAGGATACTTAATAAGAAGGTCGTGATTTTTAATACCATTGCTGATACGCTCCTCTTCCTTGGCCAACTTCTTCTCCTTCTTTCTTTCTCTGTGAATTTGAAATTGGTCCTGTAATGATTGTCTGATTTCATTATCCAAATCGAATCTATCAATGTCAAGCTGGATGTTTCTACCTTTACCTGTAGTTTGGAGGCTTCTTGTCTGAATGTCATTTGGATCAAATGATCGTTTTTGGCTCTGTGTAAATGCAATTAGGTCACTAATATCATCTCCCTCTTGACTGGTATCGCTCTCATTCATTTTCTCTTCCTTTTCTGAATCAGAAATATAGACATCGGAATAATTAGGTTGATCTTCATACTTCTGTTCGATCAAGCCTCCGGTGATATATGTCAAGAAGCTTTGAAGTCTATGTTCTTTTACACCTTTCTGGAGTACATAATCCACCAATTCCTCTTCATCTACCCATTGAAATGTGTCTGATGATCCAGTCAAATCAAGATTTTTGGTGTAGAATTGATTTTGAATGCCAAATCTGACATTCGTCACTGTGATTTGTGAAACATCAAACTCAAAGTCTTCTGGTAAAAATCCATACTCAGGTTCTTGACTGTTCTCCTCTTCCTCCTTTTCCAGATCTAGTTCATCTTCAGATGATGACGAAGCCATGATATCGAAATTTGTAGAACTGATATATCCGTCATCTTCATCATCGCTATTGTTTTGCATGTCTCTAATAATTGAACTGATATAGTCTTGGTAGCCTTCATTAGCAGGGGCATAATTCTCTTCTTCCGAATCTTCGTCGATAGAATAGGGCATGGTGGCAGTAACAGAACCTTCATTATCCACATGAGTGCGAAGACTCACCTTTCCAATAGTGAGAATAGAATCATGTTCAAGTTTCGGTACCTCTGATTGAAGCTCTGCAACCCTGTATGTATCTGATTGCAAATGTGCTTTTTGAATTAATATTGAAGTCACTGGTTTCTTGATTTGCACATCGGAGTCTCCTTCATTATCAATGACAAAGCCGGCTTCTTCTTCCTTTAAACTGAGGTTCTCCACTAGAAGAGATTCTGGAGAGCTCTCTTTGTCAGATTTATCGATTTCAGATTCAGATCCAGAAGAAAAGGTCAAAATGGTATCATTTTCCACGATATTACGGTCTGGAGAGTTCAAGATGTCTAGTAATTCTTGGTTTTCTGGAGGGATCTTGGTATAATTCAAGTTTGAAATTGATTGAATGTTCATTTGAGATGACTTTTCTGTTTCCTCATTCGCCACTCTAGAAATATACTCATTGAATTTCTCGAATTCAACTGCATCCTCATCTTCTGCAATACTATCAGATGGAGTCTCTTTAATATTCAACAAAATTTCCAGACCTTGTTGTTTTTTCTTGTTGATCTCGTCTATCTTTACAGCTGGGTCATATACCTCCTTGGCCTTCACAAACTCAATGGGTCTATCTCTGAAACTTCGAGACATGGTTTCGCCTTTGTGATTCTCGGTGTATAACGCCTCTTGCATGAGTTTTCCCGGACGTCTCGACAATTTCTTCATTGTATTTCCAGCTGGTATATGCACTGACTCGTTAAGGTCCATCAATTCAGGAAAGTCATCCACTAGTTGGGAAGTACCTTGATTGGCATTTGCTGAAGGACGATGATTATTTGATTTTCCCTTGCTTTTTCTCTTTTTGGTGTTGAATCTCCCAAAACCACCACCTCTGGGCCCATTGGGTTTGCCCCTCAGGCCACCTCTTCCTGTTCTTTTGGGCATGCTGTGTTATGGAAATGATTCAGGAGGTTCTGTATGAGCCATATTGTGTCACGTGATCAGATGAGCAATTCCCACAACACGTGTATTCGAGACGAAGGCAAGCAGCCGGAAGGGGCTTTTTCGGGCAT
The DNA here is from genome assembly GCA_030561465.1 of Suhomyces kunorum. NCBI lineage: Eukaryota > Fungi > Ascomycota > Pichiomycetes > Serinales > Debaryomycetaceae > Suhomyces > Suhomyces kunorum. The sequence continues at coordinate 131,954 of JAKTXF010000022.1, read as the reverse complement.
GTTGCTGGATGCGGAAATGCGCAACAGGAAAAATGGTCTGTTTGGTTAAAGAACTGCCAAGATTATAGTAGTTATATGCGGTATGGGTCTGTCACGTGACCAAATTTGCTGGAGGGAATTGACACTGAAGGAGCCCGTTAACGTGGTATCCAAGGCTTTTAGTGTCTAGAATTAGTCTCAATCTCCTTTCTATGATACTATTCTTCTCATATAGTTCTCCTATAGCTGTAAATAAATTGCTCGAGCTCCAATACCTATTATTAACCATCCTCTCTAAGCCCGCCAAAATTGACATAACTCGACCGACCCAAAGGAGAAATCACGATACTTTCATGGTAGTATGTGTTCTCATTCATAGAAACATATATTGCCACTCCAATGCTCCAATCCATCCCTTCACGTCCTTCCCCACCCATTCACCTATATGCAGCACCAACTTCACATGCAGTCCTTCTCCCCCAAGTCATTACCAACCCTCCAATACCCCGTTCTTTAGTGGCAACCATGTCCAGAGAACCCGAAAACGCATCTCACACCGTGGTTGAACCTGGAAGGGTTTCCGAGTCCAATTCTGCCGAAGACGAGCCCCATCCATTCCACTTTTCTCAATGGTGGCAACAGATTACATCGTTTGCTGATAAGGAGACAGCCCCAGTTTCCGCAGAAGACCCCGTGAATATCCTTGGACATGAGTACACCGAGAAAGTCGAGTACGAGAAGGCTGTCAGGACCAAAATTTGGCTCACCTATCGGTTTGGATTCGAGCCTATAGACAAAGCAGAAGGAGGCCCTAATCCTCTCTCATTTATCCAATCGTACATCTTCAGCAAGAACCTCATATTGAACGGATTTGGCCAGATTCCCAGACTCATCGACAACGAGAGCTTCACCAGTGATGTGGGCTGGGGCTGCATGATTCGGACCTCCCAGAGTCTCCTAGCCAATTCGTATTTGCACATCCAAGAAACACCCGACTTCAAGCACACAATCATCGACCTTTTCAGAGACGACAGTTCCTCTCCCTTCTCATTGCATAACTTCGTCAAAGTCGCGTCAGACCTGCCTTTGAAAGTCAAGCCAGGGGAATGGTTCGGTCCCAATGCCGCATCGTTGTCCATTAAACGGCTCTGTGACAAGCTCTATCGAGACAACAAGAACTCCCAATTGCCTGTGATCAAGGTTCTCATCAGCGAAAGCTGCGACTTGTACGATAATCAAATCGAAGAATTACTTTCTGAGAATATAGAGGGAATATTGCTACTCTTGCCAGTGAGACTCGGAATCGATAAAATAAACCAGTACTACTACTCCAGCTTGAAACAGTTGCTTTCATTGCCCATTTCCGTGGGCATTGCAGGAGGAAAACCCTCCTCCAGTTTCTATTTCGTCGGATATCAGAACCTAGACTTAATCTACCTCAATCCTCACAACCCACAACCCTACCAAGAAACCACCGACTACACAACCTACCATTCCACCACATACCTGAAATTACCCTTCAGTGACCTAGATCCGTCGATGATGATCGGTGTTGTTATCAAAAATCTGGCCGAATACAAGGATTTCAAGAAAGCGTGCCAAGAGGGAAACAATAAAATAGTTCATTTCCATCCCATGGCTAGGAGGCTATCGAAGAATTCGCCCAGCAAGTCCTCGGGTTTCGTCAACATTCAGCCCGAGGATATTTATTCTGAGTCCGAATTCGTTAATGTGAACCACAAGAGAGACATCGACGATTTTGTGGACCTTGGAGAGGACGAATTTGATAAATCCACCGACTCGAAAAGGTCGCTGATGCGACTGTCTCGCCTATTATCTAGTTCTATCGATGAACCGGTCAATGTGTCGCGTACAGAGCCGTTTGAGACCATCAAGACTACTGAAATCCACGAGAGTCCTTAACATGAGCCTTGCTGGTCAAGTGGACATGCGATGACGTGGAACGGAATTAGTCGCGAGTTCTCTCTGAGTTGAATTAGACTGAATACATGTACCTCGAGTCAAGCCCCAATATGTAGAACTATAGGTTTACTATATCTTTCTAGCACTATTTTTGGAGTCGTGCGCGCACCCACTATCATCTCTTTCCAAGTCACTATTTAGCAACAAGACATCCTCTACTTCCAGGCATGGTGGTTGAAGACAGTCTTAAGATTTGCACGGTTTGTGCTTCCAACAATAATCGTTCCATGGAATCGCATAAGCAGCTCAGAGATGCAGGTTACAACGTCAAATCATTCGGTACCGGTTCTGCTGTGAGACTTCCAGGACCTTCTGCCGATAAACCCAATGTCTATGACTTCGGCACTCCATATGAGGATATCTACAACGACTTGCTCTCGCAGAATTGCAAGAAGTTGTATGAAGCCAACGGCCTTCTTCACATGTTGGACAGAAACAGGCATGTGAAGGCAGCACCTGAGAAGTGGCAGAACAACGCGTACGCAGGCAAGTTTGACTTGGTGATAACATGTGAAGAGAGATGTTTTGATAGCGTGTTGGACGACTTGATGTACAGAATGTATAGCAAGGACGACGAGAATGACGTGAAGCAAATAGTCCATGTGGTCAATGTGGACATCAAAGATGACAACGAGAATGCATTGATTGGAGGAAAGGGTATATTGAAGCTCGTCAATATGATCCACGAATTCAGAACCAAGAATAAGAAAGAGGGTGACGATGAGTCCACCGTTCTCTTGGAAGACCAGATGATGTCCATTTTGGCAGAGTGGCAGAAAAACCACACCCACTTGCCCACTCTATACAGTGTGTCATACTACTGAGCAATTTCCATCCTGTTGTGAGTTCTTTTCATGAGTAAGACATTACCAGGCGACGGGTGGACGCCTGGGTAGCATTCACTTCCCTAATTGAAATTGTGATTGAAATTTCCGTGATAAACAACTGAATTGGCATTTTCAGCAGTCCAGCAGTTGATAGAACACCCCAGAATATGTTAATATTGAGAATTATAAGATTATTCCATGTGAAGGCATTATTCTGTCTCAAATATCGCTTCAAAACTAGCGACAATCGCTAAAATTATGACCCAAGGTGATCCAGAAAAACGCTGGAAATCTCAGGGACTATACGGCATCCCTAACCTAGTAATATAGCCATTAATCCATGTATACTACCTTTCTTCTCGTACCTTGTAACTCGATGTGGTCACGTGACCATTTCTGTGATGATGTTGCCAATATTGTCAGAACTACATCAGTATCATTGAATATTACAGCATGGCCGCTCCCAAAAAGGCACCTCCAAATGCCAAGAAGGCCAGGCTTTACAATAGTCGTGTGATCAAGACACAAATCACCGATTCCAGTTTTGAAAATAAAGAAAAGCTCAATATTCCTGAGTTTCTTCAGTCCAGAGCATTCGAGATCAAGTCGTTTGAATTGTCGCAATTGAAGACAAAAAATGCATCAGCAACTCGAGTTTTTCAGAGTTTACCCCGTTCTCTTCGTAGAAGAGCTGCTTCCCATAATGTCAAGCGGATTCCCAAGAGATTACGCAACAAAGCATTGAAAGAAATGCAGAATACCATTAATGGTATTCCACCCAAGAAGGAGCATTTGCGTGGAAGAAAACTATACCGTTTGAATGTCCGTAAGCGATTGTTGAAGTTGGGAGCACGGTTGAAGCTTCTCAAAAGCTTGCCTGGGGATGACTTCTATAATAACAAGTTGAACTTGAGAGACAAGATTAAGACGTTGAGAAAGGAAGTAAAGGAGTTAGAAGATGAAAACACAGAAAACAGAAGACCTTCGTCACGATTTTCGTTGAACAATATCTGTGGATCTTATGATAACACAGGAATAAACAAATTTGCCCCTAAACCAAGAGGAAGCATTAAGTTTCATAAAAGACAAGAACAATTTACCTGGATTCCCACTCATGTCTGGCATTCCAAGAGATTCCATATGATCAAACAGTACGGCTATCAAATCCCATTGACACCAACACAAAAGTGCTTTAGGGCAATGAACAGACAGAAAAGAACTGGCAGTATTGCAATGGATTCCTCGTATTTCAATTCGTTGATCATAGAATTTTCAACTGTGGAAGAGCTTAATAACACAGTTTTGCAGATCACAAAATTCTCAAACAAGGTTCCTCAATCAATTCTTGGAGGGAAGAAGTCCTATAATGACTGGATCGTGGTAGATGGCACGCGTTATGGAAAGGGACTTCTTTATGCTGCCCACAAACAGCTTTTGATCCGGGTTCATCCTTCAATGTACGAGGGATTATTTTTGGGATTGAAACAAAAGCTTGGTGAAGCTGTCAAGATTTATGATTGCTCCTTTTCCCTTGGAAGTATCGACGTCATTGGTCCAACCTCCATAAATTCCCTAAGCAAGATTTTGCATTTGTTCAAAGATCAAAGTAATGATTTACAACAAACCTGGAGCTCCTTAGCTCCCATCAATGATCCCTGCATAGTTCCTGTGGGAACAACCTTTTCGTTTAATATTATGGATCCTCGAGCCTGGAAAAGACCCACCAATTACCACCTCCCCAAGGAAGCTCTAATCTCGAAGAATGATCTTATTATTAAATTGAGTCAATGGAAGCTGGATCTCGTGGATGAAGAAGCCATTTCATCTCTTTTCAGTTCGGAAAAGAGACATGAATCATACAAAAACCAATTTTCCACTAAAATGATAGATCAAAAGTTTAGCCATAGCAAAGACTCTAGTAACACCTTATCGAATCAGGACCAAAATAATTCCAAAATCCCTATATTAGTTACAAAAATCTCATCGGATTCATGGACTATCGTGGTACCGTGGTATTGGGTTTTACCCATTTGGATAAAACTTCTTAAAGTGAAGAATATTAAGTTGGGCGGAGTCAGACAAATGCAACAGGCTAATTTTGAAAACAATGTGCCCCACTTCCCTCAAGATTACCCATTTTTGGAAGAAGGCTGGAAATACCAAGAGACATTGGGGCAAATAACAAAGGAAAAATTTGACAAAAAGCCCTTGAGTTTGCAGAATAAATCACGTCCAGATTTCACTGATGATGATCTAATGGTGAGTCCTTTCAAATGCGACTGGACAGGGTTGAGAAATATCGTGAACTTGAAGAAATACTCCAAAATGACAGCAAAAGAGCTTCAACAAACTAAAAGTGATTATGCCTCTTTCGATGAGCTACTCAATCGAAAGATAAAGTCCTATAATGATGTGGTACAGCTCGGAAAGGTATTGGCTGGAGAAGGAAAGAATGAATGTCCTATTGAATTATTTGACAAGACGAACGAAGCTCATGCCAATTTCGACGACACAGAAGTGGTAGAGTTCAACCACATCTATAAAGGGAAGTTACCCGTTGCCCAGGTGTCTATTGAACTTGTGAATGAAGGGACCATTAAGGATGGGGCCAGAATATACAGTACAAATCACGAAGCAGACGAGCATCAACCTTGGTCTTTCCTCTATTTGAATGGATTTGTCTCTTCTGGTGCATTCAATTTAAATAAAGGAAAGGATACTGGCATTGGAGCAATGATTTTCACTGGGAAGTTTAAGGAGGAAGAGGTTTTCATCAGAAATATTGGAACAACAAAGATGTTCAGAGCACAAGCAACTGTTATCCAATAATATGAGTTTGGTTATAGAAATGAATTCAATATGGAAATATTGGAAATAGACAGCAATTCCTAATAAACTTATGTGTAGAGACTCCTCTGTAGCACTTGTTGAGAGCTATTAGCTCAGGATGTTGGGTCCACATTTAGCAAAATCAATTAAGAAATATCTCCTACTTTTCTCTCAAAGCCATACAACTACCCATGCAAGAGTAATTATATCCTCAATACATCTCATCCTAATGCTTCTATCAATATTCCCTTTAGTATTGTCTTGCAGGTAAAAGAGGTACTTGGTTGCAAAAACAGTTACCCGGACTCCAACAAAAACTATAAATTCAATGCGATTTCCAGCCGTTGTCGGTTTTTTTTTTTTTCTCATACTTACCTGGAGATGTTATAGGAGATCACGAAGTTCTATAACCTTGGTTCCTTAGAGGCATTGCACAGCGCCATGGGGAATCTTGCCAACTCTCACTATGGTTTGTTCTTGTGTCTTGACACGAGTTTCAGATCGAGAGTGTGGATCTTGTAATTTTTGATTTCTTCCTTTGTCACCACTTCTTTGAATGGTGGAAGGAGCCGTGGGCCTACATGACTGGAGCGGTCTTTGCCGATGGCATAGGCACTCCGGAGTATCTACGTTTTTATTGTGGTGAGTCTGTTGATTTAGAACTGTAAAAACTATGGTACATCTGAATGGTTGGCAATTTTCTCAAGAATGGACCCTGTCTAGTTTCTATCGCTGAGAACCTCCACGCTACTGTGCGTGTCCACGGCATCGTAGTTGGCGTTGGCTGTGACCAATCTGGAGTTTTCCCACATTTTCATCAACGACTTCTTCAACAAGTTGACGTTATAGTCGATGATGGTCAATGCTCTTTCCTGGCTAGCGACATCGGTGTACTCTCGTGTTCCATCATTGAGGATCCGTACGTCGTCATTCCTTATCAATGCCACAAGGGCCAATCCTCTGATCATCTGTTTCAAGTATAATATGGATCCGTTGGCAAGATGACTTATTGACTTCAATTCCTTGGGTTGAATGGTTGCCTTGGCCTGTCCGTTTTTGGATTGTGTTACATTGGAGTCCTCGATATACAAATCGTCGAGATCAATAGTGATATCGATGAACTCAGCACATACCTCATAGGTTTGAATGTCCACTGGAGAGGAGTCGGTGGCCACATAGATCTTACTGTTGACGTCAAACAAAAACACCTTATCGATCGAAGAGTGTTGAACCAAGTTATCCAACATGTTTTCCAAGGAAGGCAACTCAGGAATCAATTTTTGGACGATTCTGGAAAAGGCTTCGTAGATAGAATGGTCAAAAATGGACGTCAAATAGAACGAGACCTGTACTCCCTCCAATCCCAAATCAAGAAGCTCGTCGCCTGTTCTTTGCATGATGTCTCTTTGTGCGTCCATTCTATAGTCTTCGGACAATCCATCGATCTTGTGGATGAGCACCTCGATGTTAATCTTCGGATTCACCTTATAGGCGAATTCCACGATCATGGACAAGTTGGTCAATGCATTGAGATACTCGTCTTGGGAGTCGATGACGTAGACCAAGGCTCCAATGGAAGAAAACAACCGTTCCGAATCGTAGTTAGGCTCAAAGTAATTAAGTTGTCCAGGAAGTTCCATAACAGAGAGGTCAATAAGCGAGGAAAACTGTTCTGTGGTAGGTTTGGAGGTACTCTCGAGATACAACGTGTCCAATGGCTGCATGTTGTGGAATACAACCTTGCAAATGGAGGACTTTCCACCTCTACGCAATCCCATCAAGAGGATGGTTGCATTGGTGTCTTTTGTGCTCGGAAGTAGCGTTGCTTCCATGTTGAAAGAAGATATTCTGTGGATAGATGGGATGATGTATTTCTGATCGGATCCCTGTCACTATACTGGGAAAAGATGGACAAACGTTGGCCTGAACCTTGCAATTGGAAATGGAACAAGCCGAAACAAAAGCGTATTCTAGACCTTTTAACGCTGAAAAAAATTGATAGATATGTTGTATCTATGTCTAGCTATTGATGCGAAGCAAAGTATCCACGGTTAATTCGGCCAACGACGTATTTGGAGAAGAATAAATGATAACCGCAACACGTTATCAGGTTGACGATATAATGATGGGCTGTGTGCAGGACGCAGTTGGATGTTGAGAGCCATCGCTTGAAAACTCGAAAGAGCAATGGTTAGAGGGAATTGAAGAATAGAGGAGGGGTTTTCGTGAATTATCACGGGTTATTATACTAGATTTAATAAGAATATGTGTTCCGTGTGAATAATTTTGGGAAACGTTGTTTTATTGTACAAGTGAAATAATTCCACCTGATAAGTGAAATATTTGGTGGGAAATTCACAGGAAAGTCTACATGGTCAGATAATGGTGTAATTCATTTATCACAGTCCTTCTGAAGCAGGTTCACTATCAATTGCTTGCAAAGGTTGGTACCCTCCAATGGAAATGCAATTCTGAGAGCATATAGCTTCAATTATAAATCCTACACGTTGGCATAACTTCCTGGATTAATGTCTGTTCTATGTACAAACTATGGTCTCAATCTCTTGGGGTCTCTTGGGAACAACGAGGCTCTTCTAATGTTCTTCAAGTCTAAGTAGAACATCACCACTCTCTCCAAACCAATACCTCCACCAGCATGTGGGGCACATCCATAACTGAAAGCATCAACGTAGTCGTTCAAGCCTGGAACATTGGGGTCGACCTCGTGGGCTCTGATTCTCTCCTTCAACAATTCGGGGTCGTGGATACGTTGGGCACCAGAAAGAATTTCTTCACCTCTCATGAAGAAATCGTAGGAGTTGGAGTATCTTGGGTCTTCTGGGTCGGGCATGGTGTAGAAAGGTCTAATCGCCAAGGGGAACTTGTCCAAGATGTAGAAATCGGTGTCGTACTTCTCTCTGACCAACTTACCCAAGAGCTTCTCGTTCTCAGTGGACAAGTCGTCGAAGTCTCCGACCTCTTTACCAGCATCTCTCAACATCTGGATACCTTCCTTGAAGTGGAGCTTGACCATCTTGCCCTCAGGAACCTTGAATTCCTCCACCGGGAACTGCTTTCTGACAATGGCAATTTCGTTGGCAAATCTCTTTTTCAATTCAGAGAAGATGAACACGAACAAGTCCGACAACACGTCCAAAACCTCGTCATAGTGCTCCTCGAACGCCATCTCCAAATCCAATCCAGTAAACTCAGTCATGTGACGGTGGGTGTTGGAGTTTTCGGCTCTGAAAACAGGAGCCACTTCGAAAACCTTCTCGAAATCAGCAGCAATCAATTGTTGCTTGTAGAGTTGAGGAGACTGGGCCAAGTAGGCATTACCCTTGAAGTAGTTGATGGCAAACACGTTGGAACCACCCTCGGAGGCCGCAGCAATGATCTTAGGCGTGTGGATCTCGGTGAAACCCTTGTTGCTCAAGAATTCTCTGAACAATTGGCACACACCCGATTGGATCTTGAAAATGGCAAGGTTGGTGGGAGTTCTCAAGTCGATGACTCTGGCATCGAGTCTGGTGTCTAAGTTGACCACAGGCAACTTGAGGGCCTCGGCCTCGGCATCAGATCTGGAAGCATCTTCGAGCAACAAGGGCAATTGTTCAGGAGTCTCCTGGATAGTGAAGATCTTGGTGACATGGACCTCAACGTCTTGGATGGTGGAGGACTTGATTGGCTCGTCCACCTTCTTGACGATACCGTGGACCAACACGATGGACTCCAAGTTGATGGAGGAGGCCCATTTGACCATTTGCTTGGAAATGGCGTTGTCGTTGGTTTCCTTGTTGGTTCTGACCAAGGTCTGGATCAAGTCGGTCTGTTGTCTCAAGGTGAGGAACAACAACGTGGCACCCTGTTGTCTGGAACCGTGAACTCTGGCTCTGAAGATGATTTCCTCGCCATCTTTTGCAGCACTCAAGTCCTTGAACTGGGTTCTGGCCTTGCCTGTCTTCAGGGAAGAGTCGATAATGGGCAACTTGCCGTAATTGGCCTTGGCGGGGTCGTTGGCGGCCAACGCCTCCTTTTCTGCCTTTTCTTTGGCTAATTGGGCCTCTCTTTCCGCTTTCTTTTGCGCCTTTTCCTTCTCCTTTGCAAGCTTCTTGAGCGCTTTCTTGGATAATGGCTGGCCGTCTTCGCCCAAAATAACCTCTTCATTGGCTGGAGCAGCACTCTCAGGTGCAGCCTGTTCTTGAATCTTCAACTTGTCTAAGTTCTCAACTGGTTCAGACATGGTAAATGGAATAACTAGTGGTACTAAGTAAAATTTTCGAATCGCATTTTAAAGTAATTTAATGCGGTGGTTGCACGAAGACAGTTGAAGGGAGAGGGAAGGACTACAGGGATTGGCGACGGGTATGATGAGGATTTAAGTGTCTTATATGATACAATCGGGTTGGAGAAGAGAATGGTTTCGATTTTTCAGCGAAATTCTGGCTTCGATGGGGTTTTACTGGGGGTTCTAGGAATGAGTCAGGATGACTGCGAAGAGTGGTGAGACGGCAGGGAAAGGGGGAAAACTGGGCTGAAATGGGGAGAGAGAGCATTTTAATCGATGGAGAGGATATTAGGGGTGAGAAAGGTGATTTTTAGAGAATTGGTGTGACTCTGAGGTGATTTGGGGTTCAGATAGCCTGAATCAGGCCATTTTGGGATATTGGAGTCGGAAACGCAGTAGATGGGTAGATTACGGCAGGGAGGTGCTCTAGAATGTGCTGTGATGTGTATTTCCTTAAAATTTCACTCAAATTGTACTCCCTTTTTGAGTTGTAGCTCGTTCTCTGCATGGACAGTAATATCTGCTGAAAATTCATTCTCTATTCCGTCTGACTGGAAATACTCTCCCAATTTCTCAACTAGCATTTTACTCCTATTTCTTCTCTCTTTCAAGTCTCTCCCTTTCCTCTTTCTCCTGTTTCTCTTGCCTTTTCTGCTCTTTCTCACGCAAAACGGACTCTCTTCTCGCCATTCCTTCCGCTATCTTCCTCTGGCGCCTTTGCTCCTTAGACTCGACCTCTTCCACAACCTTGGGCTTCATTCGCTCGATCGCCTTGTGCAAAACGTTCAATTTCTTGAAGTTTTCAGTAAACCTGTCCAAAGACAATTTGGTGATGACTTCCAAGTATTCCTGGGAAACAAACGAGACCAGATCCTCTCCCTCTAGATATCCAATGGGAATGTCGAGTTTTATGGAGATTCTGATGGCCACAATGTTATTGCTTCCGATTCCACTCTCTCTGAAACCGCAATCCATTGCAGTGGTATACAAGGCGTTGGCCGAGGCCAAATCACGGCATTTAACATGTAAAATCAACGGTTCGAACTTAAAGAGAATGTATCTGGTGTTGGAGCTAGTATTCCAGCTCTGTTTGTACTTGAAATCCACCTTTTGGTGCCATCCATTCAATTCTTCAGGATTGTGAGTAACAAAGAGCCAATGACCCTGGTTTCCTTTGGAACCAATCTTCACCTCTTCGTTAGTGACATTCTTGGTTCCTTCAAGGAACACAGACACTCTTCCTGAGCAAGAAGATGTGGTAACCATATCTGGAGAAGCATTGATGAGGTTGATGATAGGTAAGCAGATTTCGTCGATGGAACCCTTGGGAGACAAATCTGGTATTCCTCCATTGGTGGCCCCGATTTCTTGTAAAATTGACTGTTTCTTTTGTTCAAAAGGGTCTAACATGGTGAATGTGGAGGAGTATTGATTTGATTTGAGATGAGATAGTTTGAAATTTTGGATGCGACTTCACGATAAAGGCGATAAGGTGATATTGATGGTGATATAAGGAATAAAAAAGGCTAAATATGGAAAGGAAATAAGGGAGAATGCACTGGCTTGGGGTATTTGTTAGTTAGAATGTTATTTTAGCTTCTTTGGTGAATTTTAGGTATAGCAAAGGTTCCTGGTAATGGCCCTTAATGTAATATACGTTATATTGAAAATAGGCAAACTACTCCAAATTACTCCTAAAATTTCCAGCATGGTGCCAGAAATTTCTTCTATTCAATTACTATGTATTAAGTAGCTCTCTAGCTTATCCCTTGCAGCAGATATTGTGTATCAAGATATTGACAATCACTCATTTCAATGCACCCAAGAGCTTCTTTTCCTCAGATTGGTTCAAATTGAACAAGGTCTTAAGCACCGGAAGTAGCTGCTCCCGTTGTTCCTTGTGCTCAAAGAATCCCAAAAGCACATTCTTGAGATAAGCGGTATTTGTATCGGAATTAGGTGCTGTTTCGGATCCGCTTATTCCATTTCTGCGAGCAGAATCCACCGAAGTCCTTGGTGCAGGCTCAAAAGACTCTCCACTGTCTTTCATGGTTCTGTATTGTTGGGTCAAAATCTTGTAATTCTTTGATAATCTCTCGAACTTCAAGTTGGACTCATCATTGAGTTTTCTCAAGTTATGAATCAACGTCTGGTATTCGGCCTGTTTCTTGGTCAATTCCTGCAACGAATTCCTCAAGCTAGCAACCGTTTGTTTCAACTCTTCATCATGAGCTTGATCTGTCGAAGGAAGTGGCTCTTTTTGTTCTGCTCCTCTCCTCTGGTTCTCCATCAAGCTTCTCTCCAATTCTTCAATTCTCTTGACATATCCAGAACTCAAAGAATCCACTTCCACATCCTTCTTCTTGATTCTCAATTGGTATCTGCTCTCCAATTCAATCCTCTCATTAGCAAGTTTATTCAACTCGTTCTTGAACTCGGCCTCGTTGTTCTTTATCTGTTCTTGAGTTTCGGCCAACATCCGTCTCAAGGTGGCAGTTTCCTTCAATCTCTCCGATTGAAGACTCTTGGACTCATTCAACTCATCTTCAAGATTCTCTATCCTGATAGAAGATTCCTTCGACTTCATAGTCAATTCCTCATATTGCTGTCTAAATGTTTGGATTTCGTTTGATGAGGAAGACTTTTCCCTTGCTAAACTATCATATTTCGACTTTATGGAGTCATGTTTGGAAGAGATCTCTTGGTTGCGTGTTAATAATTCGTTTAATTCCTTTGTTAACAACATCTCCTTAGCGAATGAGTCTTCTTGTTTAGTCAACAATTCATTCTTTTCGTTGATAAGCGTCTTGTTGAGACTTTGAAGGTCATTCTTGGCAATCTTTAAATTGCTCACTTCGTCCTTTTGAGTCGAAATAGTTTCGTCTTTCAGACTAATAATTTGATCCTTTTGTTTTGTCAACTCCAGAATGTTCTTCTTGTAGTCATCAATGAGCTGGTCTTTGTGATTAATCGAAGTTTTCAAGGACACAACCTCCAATTTAAGAGAAGTATCGTTGCTCTTGAACTTAAGCAACTCCTTGATTCTGGCATTCAAGGATTCTCTCTCCTTGATAAGGTTTTCATTTTCTTTGACATGCTCATCAATTTTGGTTGACAACGTATTCTTATCAGCTCTTAGAGCATCAATATCTTTAGTCACATTCGTGATCTCTTTGGCTAACTTGTCCTTCTCACTTTTGAGAAGTTCGAGCTGTTCAGAACTCTTTGATACTTGTTCATTTAATGCAGAATTTTTCTTCTTTGCTTCAATCTCGGACTTCTCGAGCTGCAGTAGTTTCTCCTTCAATACCTTTTCGGATTTCTTCAATTGTTCAATCTCCTGAGTGTATTTAGAAATTAGTTTTTCAGCTTCTTCGATTTTCTTTTTATAATCTTTAACTGAATCCTCGTGCTTAGAAGTTGAATCGTCTTGTTTGTTTGCCTTCAATTCCTTGATTTCATCTCTAGCAGCCACAAGATCGTTACCAATTGTCTTTAACAGGTCGCTCAAATTCTCGAGATCGTCTGTTTTTTCTTCAAGCGTACTCTTTAATTCCTTGTTCTTCTGTTGCAATGCGTCGTGATTTGATTGGGATTCTTTAAGTTGTGAGGTCAACCTCTCCTTCTCGTCAGTTACCTGCTTCAATGACTTTTGCACAGACTCCAATTGCACTTTCAATTGGTCATCTTGGCTCACTTCAGTGGTAGCTGCTTTGGTATTCTTCTTGTTCTTATTATTCTTCATTTTATTGCCAGTTGTAGCTATTGGTTGCTCTGAAATAACGTTACTCGCCAATTGATCTTTCAATTCTTTAATCTCCAATTCTGCCTTATAAGTCTTTTCCTTGAATTCATCTACCGATTTCGTCAATTCGTCTACTGTCTTCTTATGTGTCAATTCAGTTGACTTAATTTGTGATTCGAACTCTTTCTTCTGTGTCTCTAAAGATGCGATTGTTGCTATACTATCCGAGATTTCTTTTCTAGTGGCTGTGCTCTCCAGGTCTATCTGTGATTTGGAAAGTTGAAGCTTTCCCTCGAGTTCCTTTTGCGTTTCCTTCTCCGACTGGATCTGCTTCTTTAAAGTCTGAACTTCTTGTACGAGAGATTCTTTCTCCTTCGAAATGCTTTCAACTTCGCTTTGCTGTTTCAATTCAATGCTCTTGATTTTTGTAGTCAACTCGTCTCTAACACTTTCAAGATCATTGATTTGGGTTTTAAGGCTGTTAACAATGTCTTCATCGGATCCTTGCTCATGTTCCTTGAGTTTTTTCTCCAATTCCACCTTTTCTGCTTCGACAGTCTCGGAACTCTTCGCTTTTGCTTCAAGTTCGTCTATTTTCTTCTGTAATGCATCTAATTCCGATTTATCGGACGATTCCTCAGTAGTTTGGGCCGCTTTCTCGAATTCTGCTACCCTTGCGTTGAGTTTATCGATCTCACTCTTTGAGTTTTGCTTATCTTGTTCCAAATTCTTGACGGTCAGCGTCAAAGTGCCATTTTCCTTGGACAATCTGCGCAATTCGCTATTCAACATGACAGTTTTCTCGTTTAAGCCATTGAGGTATTCCACCAACAATCCTGCGTCGGAAATGCTGGATATGGGCGTGTTTTCCTGTAACACCTTCTCAAACGACACGATCAATTCGCCCTTGCGCTTTTCTGTCTTGTATGCCTCGAGCAACAAAGGATATTTCTCCTCATACTTGGCAAACTTCTTCATTTTGGATCTGATCCCTGGAGGCAAATCATTGATATCAGTGGCTGCTGCTGGTGCTTTTTGACCCTCTATCTCGGGACTAGACTGTTTGGATGGAGTCTCCGACACTTCTAACACCGGTTCGTCTTCTGGTTGAGTCAATTCCTTGGGATCAGGTGTCTTGGTACTTAACACCTGGGCCTCATTTTTCAATTCTTTTATGGGGTTTGGACGACGACCATTTCCTGCAGGGGCGTTTTCGTTGAGATTCAACTCATTGAAGCTTTTCGCCACGTCCTCCGAAAAGTTCTTTAGCTTGGAAAACATTAGAGTGCTTCTTGTAGATTGAAGTTGGTGATATCTAGTATGGGTCGTGCGGAGGCATACTATGTGAGACCAGGATGTGGAGACACAAGAGAGTAGTACACTGGTTGGAGAAGGTTCTTATGCATTATTTGGAGTTCTAGAAGTAATTGAGTAAGATTCGAGTGTCGCGGGGAATTTTTGGCTTGTTTCCTTCAATTTGGGGGTGGTTATTGAATTTCCGGCTTCTTCGGTCCGCAGTATGTGACAACAGATTTATGGGGCCATTTCCTGTGCACGGGCTATCCTGTGATGGTGATATTTGGAATGGGAACATATTTGGCCGTTATGAGAAGTGTTCTTGGAACAATTGGAGGCGTAACTCTTCCAGAACTGCAATAATGCCAGGTATTCAATAACGTCACGTGATTAATGATCACGTGACGTGTCGCCAATCTGTAGAGATCTTGGAATCGTTATCTATTCCAACGGCAAACGTCATTCATACGCTCTACAGCTGCTCCTTCCACTCCAACTTTCGGAAATAACACATTTCACACCCTCCATATCTGAATAGCTCCGATAAATCCCATCATAGCAGTTTCTCCTCACCCTATATCCCATTCAGTTGCATCCACCAAAAGACTCCTATTCCCCAATATCCACAGTTTCGTGCTATTCCATCCACAAAAATGCCCTCCCTTAAAGACATAAGTGTCTCCATAGCAAAGACGTCCATACAGCTCGAGTCTCTCGAGTCTAATCTTGAAGAAAGAGACCAACTTGTCCACACACTTAAACTCACCCCTTCTCCAGACGACAACTATGAGATCATTAACGTTATCCAGAAGATTCTCAAATCACTTAATTACATTCAGGACGACCTCATATATCTTGCAGGCCAGCATGAAGCGATAGAAGATCCGGTAAAGCAGTTTACGGAATTGGCCACTAGATACGACCACTCTCTCCAACAACTAGAGGAAGATGCATACATCACCGTCGAGGAATATGACTTCCAGAGGAAGGAGTTTCCCAAGGAAGAGGCCAAGAAGGCGAAATCGGTCAGATTTAGAGACAACCTCGACGACAACCATGAAGAGCTTAGAACGGAATTAATGGGAACCCGGGCATTCAAACCCTACAGCGACGAAGAGCCCCTGACAGACGCAGAATCGTTCGATAACCAGACTAACCACCAGCTTTTCGCCCAACATCAACAAACCCTTCTCCAGCAGAACAATGACTTGGACATATTGCACGAGTCGATCAAAAGACAGAATTCCATGGGCCACACCATCAATTCCGAACTCGATGAGCATTTGATCATATTGAGCGACTTGGAGCAGGGGGTGGACGTGTCGCAGTGGCGGTTGAACTCTGCTAGTCATAAATTGAATGTTTTTCGGCAGAGAGTGGCTGAGAACGGGAGTTTGGTGACAATAGTGGTATTGACCATCATTGTGATCGTGTTGTTGATAGCATTGAACTAGGGGTTGTTTATTGACGGAGTTACTGGAAGACTAAACTGGAAGACAAGCTCTCAACGGAATTGCCCTAAAATTCATCAGGATTGGATTTCTCTGTTAGAATATGAATTTCTGTTAAAATAGAACATGGAATTTCTGCTAAAAGAGGACATGGAATATCTGTTGAAAAATTCTTAGAAACGCCATTGAATGGTCTCCGATCGGTTCCGTGACAGCTCTGCTATCGTTCACGCGGGAGAGCCACCTGTATTAATTAGGTGATGGCCGTAGCTAATCTATAATAAATGGCAGGCCCTGGGCCACCGCCATTCAGCTTTTAGAAACAAAGGGTTAAATAACGTACCAGACAAGGTAGAAATGAAGTCTCCACCGCACTGTTCCACGGCAAGATGTGTATGGAGGAGTAGTGAGTTTAGAAGTTGAAGTCGTCGTTGTCGTCCTCGGGCTCGCTGAAGAACCAGATGAACACGATGATGTCGCCGTAGACGATCAATCCGCCGATGATGCTCATGACCATGGAGCCGAACTCGATTAGATGGGTGTGGTAGAACGTCAACGGCAACGCGATTCCGCTAACGATCAAGAATCCCGTCAAAGACTGGCAGAATTCGACGAAAGGAGAGGGTGAATCGGCGTCACTGTTGTTGAATGTCAAGAAGTCGTCTCGGGAGTTCTCCACGGCATTGGCACAGATGTTTGGCAAGGGGGCAACAAGGAAAATGAGAATCACCCATAATGGCTTGTAGGTGTTGTATAATGCACAGGACAACAAGATCAAGAGGAATCCCGAGGCGAGAAACGCCGACAAGAAGATGATCTTGTTCAATGGATTCATCACGGGAGGAAACACGGAGGAAGTTATGGAAACGGCGACACGTGAGTAAACAATAAGAAGTTAGCGGTTAGGCAAGAACGATGGAGATAATTAGAAAGGAAGGAGGGGTGTATTGTAGCGACTGAGAATCAGGGAGAATGTGAGATTGAAGGAATCGTTAGATGCAACAGGAAAGAGTTCCAGTGGTCTGGAGGTGTTTTCTTGAAAGAACCCTGACTAGAACATAAACGGAAGAAAAGTGAGAAAGAGAGGGAAAGTTATGTATGGTATCTTGCAGGAGTGCGAAAGGGCAAAGTTTAGAAGAAGGAGTGTTTGAAAGGAATATGAGTAGGGGTTTAGGAGGGGTGGTTACTAAGTATATGTAGGTTGAGAAGATTTTATAAGAGAATTCTATGAGAGGTCCAGTGGTTGTGTCTTTCCATGTATATTTTAAATTTTATCTCATTCTGAGGCAATATACTCTATACAGTTAACACTACAAATTTCACTTGCACTGTTTATCGAAGTGAAGAAGAAATTTACACCATCTCATCTTTAATCTCCTCTTCAATTAGAAAAGGAGACTTAATATCCTCTTCAATTAGTATTGAAGAGGGCCTTACTATATAAATGTATCTACTCCATTTCTAACAATTGGTCATTATCCATTCATATGATATCAATATACGTGATTCATGCTATCGTCAGGCTCATAGAACCACCTGTTATTTACATTTCCATGATAACCGATCAGCACTTCACAAGCTGTCGTTCACTCGTCCTTCGAGTTCCAGAACCATCCGTTGGAACTCTTCGCCTTGCCGTGTTCCACCTCTTCCACCACGTTGACCCAGTCCTTGGCATCGTATGGCTTGGACTTGGTGATGGACTTGGTGGTCAGGGTTCCATCATTGAAGTAGTCGGTGCGGATCTCGTTCAATTCCACCTCGTTGGTATCCAGGTTCATGCTGAAGGTGGACTGCAGCGAGCTCGACACGATGGACTTTTCAGAAGCAGTCAATGGTTCTGGGACAGCCACTTCGTTGCTGACGTCATTCTTGCGTTCAGAATGCCAGTTTCTGCGCCTCTTTTGTCTCTCATTCCGAACATTCTGGTACATGATGCTCTTCCAGTTCATGAGATCCTCAAACTTTCTGAAATAAACCCCCTTCTCGCCCAAATCAATGGCACCGTCGCTTTCCTTGACTCCTTTGGCCTTAATGGCCTCGTTGAAGTCCTCCTTGGTGAGAATCTTGTCCGGGTAGTTCTTGTTCTTGTACCTCAAGTACTCCACGGGAACCTCGCTGTTGGGGAACAAACACCTCCAATGGCCCTTAGAGTCCCACAACGACTCGCCCCTCTTGTCCAAACAGTCGTTGTAGTTGCGGATCGAGGGCGATCTGTGGGAGAAGTACCCGAAGGGGGTCTTGTTGCCTCTGAAATGGCTGTAAAAACCTTCTCCGTTGCCCCAACCTCCGAAGGGGGGGCCCGAGAGGTCAAAGAAGCTCTCAAAGGGGTCATTGTCAAACAGCTTGTGGAAATTGTCTCTGATTTGGTAGAAACTGGGGAAAGCCTGTTCGCCTGAGTTGAAGGAATTCGCATCTGTCTCGGTGGCGTTACCGCCAGAATTGCGGTACTCTTCGGCCAATTGGCGTGCTCTTTCTCTGATATCTTTGTCGAGATTGCTAAAGACGCTTCCGGAGGACTTGATTTTGTCGTCAATCTCGTTGATGGAGTGTGAAATGGAGTGGTTGGTCAAACTGTAGGCAGATTTGGCCAACGCAGTGAGGTTATTCTTCAAGTCCTCAACGTCGTTCAAGATGTCATCGTAGTTAGGGTTTTTCGAGGTGTTTGAAGGGGTCTCCTGATCTCCATTATCTTTGGATTTACTATTGCTCATGGTGGTTTTGAAGAAGAAAAGTATAGGTTAGTTTCTGGGGTTTGCCATCGTTATTAAGGGATGGTCGTGGCTGCACGGGTTTTCGGGTGCAAAAACGGTAACATGACACGGCGTGGCCTGCAGGAGTGCAGGAATAGAGGTGCAGGAATGGAAGGGAAGAGAAGATTGGAGACACGAAGGGGAAGAGATAGAGATGGAAGGAGTGGGAAGTTAGTGGATTTTCTGGATTATTATATAAATTGTAGGATAAGTTATTGTTCCAGGTATGAGAGGGTTAGGGATGTTTTGCTGAAGGAAAGGGCTGCAGTGTAAGGCTTTTCGTTGCAATTAATATGGGGAACATGATGCGCATATAATTCCTATACGTGGAAGTTTTCCATTAAATTTATTTAAGTTGTAGATATATCGTAATTTTCTATCACCTGGTAGAGACCCATTAAGTAGTAGTTGCAAATCAGTTTATTTGATAATTTTGCTATAACATGAAGCTAGGGTTAATTCACAGTAAGAAAAGAGCAGTTCTATATCAATAAGGTAAATCACCTACACCAGTGCATTTACATGGTGTTTCAAGGTACTCGAAGAAGAAAGAATAATCTACTCTCTTTGCCTATCACTCTGCCCCCTTCTCTTACATTAAAACATAATATCCTCATCTTCTACATTTCATACTGACTGACATAAATTAACTCTCCACTAAAAACATAGAAACTTTACGAAATGAACAAAATCGATAGGGTCGTGAAAATTAGAGGCTCATTATAAGAAAATTAGAGGCTTCATTATAAGCATTATTAGGAGTGAAAAAAGACTTTGAAGAAGAAAGCAATCATTAGGTTTCACCATGGTATGCGGTTTGGGTCTATCATCTTTAAGAAATATTGGAAATTGTCAGCTGGGAACAACAGGAAATTAAACAAAAGAAGATGCAAGAACTAATGTAATGCAGAAACTGCGTTAAAAATATTCATTGGACTGGGATACCTCATCTAGGGATACCTCATCTAGGGATCCACTCTAACATCCCCATTCATGGCAGATAAATCACCACAATAGATCCGTCAGGCCTACCAGTTGCGGTTGCCATACTGGTTGATTCTGTTCTGAATCCTGTAGTTCTGGTCTAAGGCGTTGAAATCGTGGTACTGGGTGGCTTGGTTGGCACTTGCCACTCGTCTTCTAATGGGCAAGGCATTAGGATTAGGGGGGGTTCTCTTGGGAGAATGGGCCATGTATGACATCCTAGTCTTGGGGGTGGTGACGCCGTCAGAACTGGCCGAAAAACTGCCCCGGTGGGGGTTTTGG
This sequence comes from Suhomyces kunorum, assembly GCA_030561465.1. Lineage (NCBI taxonomy): Eukaryota > Fungi > Ascomycota > Pichiomycetes > Serinales > Debaryomycetaceae > Suhomyces > Suhomyces kunorum. The sequence continues at coordinate 111,537 of JAKTXF010000022.1, read as the reverse complement.
GAATTTTGGTACTCGTTTAAACGGTTATAGGGGAAAGAGGGCGATGCAACGGGGGTTTTCAAGGCTGGAGGGCTGATCGAAGACATGGAACCGGTTCCATTTTCGGCCTGGATGGCCGGCAAGAACTCCAAGTCAGACAGGAGGTCGAACGACTTGTGGGAATAGAAATTGGTCAGCATTCCCTTGTACAACTGGAACCGTTGATTGTCGAGAGGAACCGCACTATTGATGCCTGAAGCTCCGGACAAATTGGATACCGTGGATTCTAAGTTGCTGTGAATGCCGTCTGCCACGTATCTGGCCTGATACATCTCCATATCAGTGAATATTGGTGGTATTTGTGCCTGTTCTGTGGAAATAAAGTGGTAGATCCATTTGTAAAAATTTTGGTGCGAATATATAACATTCTGGGGAATCTGGAACCCATAGAGAATGCGGACTACACCAGGCCTCGGGGTCCAAATCGGGGGGGTTTCCGGCGTATTCCGTCGCAGCTACTCGAAATCCATCAGAGGCAGCTCTTTGTTGAAGAAAAAGGCCCCAAAAACCACACAAATATCACCTTCTTCAATCCATCCATCAAAACCAGTGAGAACCAGATTTGCACCTTCTCCCACGGGATATCTCCATTTGGGGTCGCTCAGAACTGCATTGTACAACTTCCTCTTGGCCAAAAGTACTGGAGGACAATTTCTTCTTCGTCTTGAAGATACCGACAGAACCAGATTGGTTCCTGATGCAGAACAGAATATCTACGATAGTCTCAAATGGTGCAATATGGCAGTTGATGAAGGGCCGCAAAATGGCGGTCCCTACGGTCCTTATCGTCAATCTGAACGAAAGGACATCTACCAGAAGTATATCCAGATCTTACTCGACAAAGGATTGGCGTATCGATGCACTTGCACCAAAGAAAGGTTGAACTCATTGCGAGAATCTGCCACTAAGCTCAAGCCTCCTACCACCGTCACCTACGATCGCAAATGTGCCTACGAAGCTGATTCTACGGAAGAAGGAGGTGTTATTCGCTTCAAATCGCCCGATAAGTACGAACAATTCGAGGATCTTCTCCATGGAAAATTGGACCTTCAGCCCCAGTATAATTACTCTGACAGAAGATACGACGACTTCATCATCATGAAATCGGACGGGTTTCCCACCTACCACTTTGCCAACGTTGTGGACGACCATTTGATGAAAATCACCCACGTAATTCGTGGAGAAGAATGGCTTCCCTCTACTCCCAAGCACATTGCGTTATACCGAGCATTTGGATGGGAACCGCCTACCTACGTCCATATTCCGCTCTTGACATCCTTGAGTGACAAGAAACTCTCCAAGAGACTGGGCGATATCGGGATTTTGACCTTGAAAGACAAGGGAATTTTGCCAGAGGCTCTAGTAAACTTCGTGGCATTATTTGGCTGGTCTCCACCAAGAGAAATCCCCGGAGTCAGCACCAGCGAGTCCATGACCTTAGACCAGATCATCAACAGCTTCTCACTTGACCATTTGACCAAAGGAAACGCAAAAATCAATGATTCAAAATTGTACTTCTTTAACAAACACCATATTTCCAAGGCTATTGAGGACCCAGAAAGACTCAAGCTTATTGTGGATGAAAGTTTCCCCAAATTCAACGAAGCCACCCATCACAGGTTCAACCCACAATTTTACGAGAAACTCCTCCAATACTTAGGACCTAGTTTGTCTACTTTAGACGAAGTTACCACTCTCCATTCGTATATCTTCACTCCTGTGAACTACTCAAAAATTGCTAAAGTTCCTGCTTCAAATTTAATAAGCATTCTTCTTGAGCTTGCTCAACTTCCTAGTGAATCATTTGATACGAATGCCAAAACAATATTAGCCAAATACCCTGACTTGTCAAAGAAAGAGATCTTCCAAACAGTCAGATTTGCATTATCTGGTGGCACGTCTGGTTTGACGATTCCCCTTTTAATTGATTTGTTGGGAGAAACAGAGTATAAAGTGAGGTTGAACAAAGCCATTGAATTTCTACAAGGATAATGATTAAAAATTGATTGTATTAAGAAGCTATCCTGAAGCTTCAATGCCTCTTCCAACGAAATCCATATAATCGGTGTTTTGTGAATCCTTCTCAACTGGCCCAATAAAGGGCCCTGTATATATACAATGAACCACCATATCTGGGTGGTAATATAATCCTGTTAATAACTTGGGGGTCACCAAGAAGTATTGAGACTTGTTATTCTGACATGCTGTATGAACCAAGTATCTATGGGCCATCTTTTCGTTCTTTGGGTCCATACCTTGGTTGATTTCATCTACCACTCTAAATGGAGCGTCTGTTAATCCTTGTAGAGCCATGATGAAAAAAATAGTCGACACAGCTCTTTCACCACCTGATTGTGACTGATGGTCTAGAATCTTTAATTCTGATTCTTGTCTGAATTTGACCAAAATTTGTAACTTCCAATCCTGAAATCTCTCGCTTTTAGCTAATTCAACTCGGCCATCGCTCGCAACATTGGCAAATCTCTTGTTGAAAGCCATAGAAGTTTGCATTACCAATCGAGTGAGTTCAGGTTCCCAAACTTCCCTGATGGAATTTATTTGCGTTCGAAGTTTGTCTCTTCTCTCCATAATCCTAGGCAAATCACTTTCTGCCCGGTTGATTTCATCTAGCTTCTTTTTCAAACTTTCCACCGAACTTTGATCGGCTGTTGACTTGATGGACTTTTCATTTTCCAACAGTTGAATCTTTTCTCTAATGAAATCCTCAGTAAACGTCTCTCTTTCCATATATTCCTGTGCAAGATTACTCAAGATCTCTTTTTGCTCAGGAGTGTACTTTTCACTTTGCTTTTTGATATCATTGGCTGCCTGACTATTCTTGATCTCATTATACTTCCTCTTCGTCTCTTGAACTAAATTATTTAATTCTTCTAGCTTGACCTTAATTTCATCCACAAGAACCCTGACATTAGATTCCTTGTTGTGAGCTTGCAAAACTCTTAACTCTTGTAAATTAAGATCAACTTCGCTTTTAGCCAATTCTTGGGAACATTCAGCAACCTGTGACATTTTCTCACTCCTTGCAAGGTACTTTTCTTGAATTTTTACTTGAATTTGGTTTATTTTCTCGGTATAGTCTTTTTGAGATTCTCTATCCAAAGTCCTAATTGCTTCTTCCTTTGACTTAATTCTTCCATCAAGGCTTGCTTGAGTACTCTTCAAGTGACGAAGTTCGTCAAGCTTTCTTTGAAGCACTTCCAGCTCTTGAAGAAGGATTTGCTTCTCGTCATCGACTAGCTTGATTTCACCTTGAATTGAGCTTACTTCGGCTTTTGCGTTATTTTCTTGAATTTTCAGTTCCTTTATCTTATCTTGAAGATCTTGCTTCGCTTCATTTGTAAGCCCAGTTGCTCCAAAGTAATGAGCACGAGGGTTGATCTTTTCAGTTGAATAGAAAAGTTGTCTAGAACCATAGTTAGATCTCAGAACTGTGAATAATAGATCGCCTGCAATAAACTTTCTGAATGGGACTTGTTTGTCCGAGGAAGTCAATCTTTGGATTTCTTCATCACTTAAACTCCTCTTTGAAACTGGAATGGTATGAATTTTGGAAGTATCATACAACATGCTTAGCACTTCCTCTGGACCAGTGATAAAATCCGATAAATAACCCAGAAAGCCAAGTGATTTGAGTTTTTCTGGTGACAAGGGGGGAGATGATTTTTGCTTCTGATTTGTAAATCTAATTGGAAAATTCAACTTCTTGGCATTAAATGCAAAATCTGTGATCCTTCTATAATTTTCTTGAGATGAAACTGTTATGGAAAACAAGGTATTATTATCAATGACTTTTTCTAGATAATGCGCATAGATATTGTCTGAAGCATCACAGCACACCACGGGAGCTTCGCTATACATGCCTTTAAATTCTGGTCGGGATCTGAGCTCAACGTGGGCTCTGTATGAACCATCTCGAACAGGATTATGATATCGAGGAGATGGTTCCAAAACATCTAGTTTGTCTTTGCTGTTCAATTTTTCTTCAAATCTTTTGATATCGTTCATCCTTTGTTTGATAATATTATGGGGACGAGCCAAACTATCGTTCAATACTTCAAGTTGTGAATTTCTGGAATCTATTAGATCTTTCTTGGAGTTAAAAAGATTCATAGTCTCTCTATATTCTGTATCATCCACAACCTGAATTTTGCTCCGGCTGCGTAACAATTTTTCCCTTTCTTCCTTCAAGATTTCGAGCTGGTTTCTCTTATCCTTAGATTTGTTCTTCAAAGCATCCAAAGTCGCCACCAATCCGTCAATCTCTGAATTGATCACTTCATACTCAGCTTTATTTGTAACAAATCGCTTTTTGATGTCTTCATTAGCAGTCTTCAAGTTGTCAAGTTCCTCGTGATTTTCCAGAGCTGCAGTTCTAGATTCTTCCACTGCCTCTAAAATGGGTGAAATCAGACTTTTGAACTTATTTAAATTGGCCTTCGCCTCATCCTTCTGTTGTTTGAGATGGCCCTGCTTTTTCTTCAAGTCTGACAACTGGGCAAATGGCAATAATTGAATGTGATTGTTCAAGTTTTCACTAACACGTTGGTACTCCTTATATTTCTGAGCTTCCTCTTCCAATCCATTCTTTTCCTCACGTAATTTTGCTAGGGCCTCTTCCAAATTCTGAATTCGAGTTTCCAACTGGTGCCGTTCGCCGTCAATAGTTATCAATGTCTCGTGCTGCTCTAGTAAATGCCCGTCGCCCAAGGTACGCTCTGTTTCGAGGAGCAACTTATCAGGCGACAATCCGGCAAACTCGGCCACTCTTTCCTGTGGTAGAAAATGGCATAGATTGTCCAATTGAATATTCAATGACTTGCACTTGAGTTTGACGGACTTCTCATTGGTGCTCTTATTGTTCATAGTCCAATTGGACTCTTTCTCGGTGAAACTTCTTTGGATCCGCAACGGAGGATTTCCTTCCACATCTTTCAACACGATATCTATGGAGCCTCTGGTCTCTCCACTTTTGATCATCGATTTCATTGTTTTCCGCTTGATGAGATCGAGTTTTCCGCCCAATCCAAGACAGATTGCCGCCACTAAGGTACTTTTTCCGGTTCCGTTGGGTCCTATGATCATGTTGAGCGACGGAGACAAGTTGAATTCCGCATAGCTGTAGGTGGTGAAGTTTCTGATGGTGACCTTCATGATGTATCCAGGACGGAACTTGTCCTGGAAGTCGAGTTTTCTTCGCTTTGTCTGGCCATTAGTGTACTTGGAGAAGTTTCCAAGGTCAGACACTCGCAACATGGAGTTATCTGACTGCAAGTGTCTTGCAAAAGTTGCTTGTTGGGAAGAGGTAGTGATAATCAGGAGCGTATTTAAGACGCGAAATTTCGCACTATTCTACTGAGAAATTGAAATATGAGAGAAACAGATAGACCATTACAAACATCTGGATGGGAAAAATATGATTATTTGAGTAGAGTATACTTCTTCTGTGTGGGGAAGATTATTAGGGAAAATTTGGGGGGAAATGGGACTTTCTAGAGCGGAAATAGCGCTGTTTGACGCGTTGAAACAAGGGACCAAGAGCATTGATCTAAGAAAGGTTGACCAAATGGATCAATCTGCAGAAATTGGGTGCTATGTTTGAGTTCTTGTGATGGAAGGAGGATTTAGTGCCATAATGTTGCTGTAATCCATCTACTCGTTTGCAACTTCAAGCAGCAGTGAGAAGAGGCAATTTGCAACAAAACGCCTCAAATAGGCACCAAATCCACAGATCTCATCTACATCACCCCTTTCTTCCTTTCCTATTGTCTCCTAACATCAGATCATCCTTGTTACCCGTTCCTGGTTCCTTACCCTTCGTGGCAACTTCGCATATGCTAGACAACACTTGTTGCCACAACTTCACCAAAACTTGGAATTTTGCCAATCTGAGACCAGCATTCAACTCCAAATTACTTTCCTATTCTATCTACGTTCAAAACCACTCACATTTCCTTCTCAAAGGCCTCCATCTATCACCCTTCTACTGTGGCTAGGGCCTAGACGCGCCGCTGTGTCTCCACCAAAACCAGATCGGTTACGTAATACGGTAGATCTGTTACATTATTGTTTACATTTGAGAAAACTACGCCAACAACATCCGTCACCAAAGAAATCCACGACATGGTAAGTGAACTCGTTCCCAAACTGCAAATTATGCCCAATCTGAAACCCTGGATATCTTGTCCATCACCAAGTTACTCATATACTAACCTATAGTCTCAGAACACCAAGACCTACAAGGACGCCTTCGCCCTTTTTGACAAGAAGGGCACCGGCAAGATCCCCGTCGAACATTTGGGGGATTTGTTGAGAGCCGTTGGCCAGAACCCCACGTTGGCCGAGGTCTCCGAGTTGCAGAGCTCCATCAAGTCTAATGAATTCGACTTCGACACATACCAGAAGATTATTGCCAGACCCGACGGATTCAAGCCCTTGGGTTTGCCCGAAGACTACATCAAGGGTTTCCAGGTCTTTGATAAGGACCAGACCGGCTACATCGGCGTGGGCGAGTTGAGATACATCTTGACCTCCATTGGTGAGAAGTTGACCGATTCCGAGGTCGACGAGTTGTTGAAGGGAGTCAACGTGACTGCCGACGGAAACGTCGACTACGTGGAGTTTGTCAAGTCCATCTTGGACCAATAGATGCACTGGAAGTGCCCGTTTGTCATGGTGTGGTACGCTTTTCGCAGTGAAGGTGCTGATATCTATGCCCACGGTTGTGCTGTTTCCGGTCCCAAGCCCCCCATTGGCGGAAACTGCCGGTGTCAGGGGGTCGCTGTGTCCTTCCAGAACCAATGCCTCCCGCCATCCATACCCTACCGTGTCGCCTGGTGCCGGAAGCTAATGTATAGTGTAATATGATGTCATTTTGTGTAACCGCAGTGAAATATATCACTATTTAAATTATCACTATCTCTTCTTTCTCCATACCATGAGTATCGTACCGGAGGCACCCGATTTCCGGATAAATGAGCGGTTCCATCTCATGCCCTATGAGCGGCTTCAGGCACTTGGCATTACCAGTGGCATTGTTGGTGGTTTGGCGGGATTTTACGACGGACTCAAGGCCTCTTCCTTGAGATACCTTACTGAGAATGGACATCGACTTCCTCGAACTGTGGGAGGCTGGTACTTCTATCACAAGAAGAAGAACTATGTGATGATTGTGAGTGGTGGCAAGAATGCGGTTCGGCAAGGCTTGAAGTATTCCCTCTCGGTGGGAGGCTTCTTTGGCTTGGAGTACTTGATTGATACTTATGTGCGAGGAGGCACTAAGGATTTTCTTAATACCACGATGGCTGCAACGGTGTTTTCTGCTGCATACGGCAAGTTCTACCATTTGAGCCGCATCCAAGTCAAAAACTACGTCCGCAACGGGTCGCTTTTGGGGTTAGCGTTGGGGTTGGCTCAGGATATGCTTATTTACCGAAGAAGTGGAAGGGTGTGGTATATTGATCGGGCGAAGGCCATTAACGAGGCATAATGGTAGTTTCAATTATTGAACTATTGAGAAAACTAATTATTGGAATATTTAGAGAATTATTGGGTGAGATCTAGTCATTGAGAAATGCCAATTATTGAATTATTTGGAGACATCAAATATTCAGATATCGCTAACTATTGAATCACTGGGAGATCTAACCTATAAATTACTGGGACATCTAATTATTGAATTATTGAAATATCAAATTATTGAATTACTGAGGTATCAATTTATTGAATTGTTGAGAGATCCATTTATTCAATTATTCAATTATTCGATTGCTGAGAGCTCTCTAGAATACTGAGAGATCTAATTAAATATCAGGGCCGATTCCATGGAGATGCTCTCGATTTCCATTACGCTATCATCCTGACCCGACATCTCATCTGCATTCGCCAACCTTCTGATTTTCGTTATACTGAGCATTAATTCCCATTCATTACTGTATATACTAGTCCTCATCCGATTCATCTAGGTCGGGCACAGGATACTTCAACAACACTGCGATTCCAGTCATCTGGTTCAACTGCACCCCGGACTCATGCAAGCTCGAGAATAAAAACACCTCGGCCCCGTTGTACTTGGCCCGTTCCACCAATTCGATGTAGTGCTTTCTCTGCTGTATGTCGTCGCTCTTGAATAAAGTGTCTGTCACCATCAAGTACCTCACGGCATCGAGATCGATGGCCTTGGTCACTTCTTCCAATCCGTACCACGCCCTATCGTCGTCCAAATTCAATGCCTGATGAAACTGATCAAGTACCTCTGATTCCCGCAAGAATCTGGTGTCACTGAGACGCTTTTTGGTCGCAGGGTCTTCCAATACTTCTTGGAGACCTTGGAGGTATCCTGTGGATGAATGCGCCACCAAAAACTTCTGCTTGTTCTTCAAAATGTCGTTGTAGACCTTGGACGACTCGTGGTTCGAATTGGAACACTCCTGTATTATCTTGTCGTACAAGGTTCTGCCCACAAACCCGGGGGAGGCGATGATCACCACCTTCAACTTGTTGAAATCGAAGTGTCTGGTCATGGTGTCGATCGCCATGGTATAGAACTTGTCCATTGCCTTTTCCACCTCGCTGGAGCCGTAGTCCTTGTGTTTTCGAGGGATAGACTTCTCTACTTTGGTGACCAATTTGGTCATGGAATCAGTAACATAGCAGAAATGAGCAATGCCTTCCTGCAACACAATGGCACCAATGTCGGCCTTTTTCTCGATGGAGGTCAAGTCGTCAAGCACCTTCATGTCGTACTCATCCCAGCTTTCCTTCAAGATGGTGATATCCTTGCCAAGTTCCACCTCTGCTGTGTGGTAACTGTTCAAGGGAACGTGCTCATTAGGCTCAACCGACTTTCCACTCAAACGCATTCCTTCGTCGGAAGCAACATAGTCAATGTCTTCAAGAACCAACTTCAACTTCACCAACACCTTTTCCATCTTGCTCTTGCCCTTCTGGATGGCTGCTTGGTTGCCCTTCTTGACGTTTCTATGAGACAACACCTGAACCACGTCTCCCACGCTAAGAAGATTGTAGATGTACCACAAGTCCTCAGAATCCTGTGGCACAAGAGTAAGTGCCACGTTCTTATCCTTGAGTTTGACCTTAGACTTGACAATCATGGTGGTGGTGTAAAAAGAGTGGGATGAGTGAGATAGAAGTGCGTGATGAAGATGATTTTGTTAAAGAGAGACTGAGAAAGGAATTAGTCATAGAATTGATAAGGGAGTGGTTTTGTGAGGTAGAAGAGTATAGAGATCGGGATGGTGTGCAGCAAGGTTCTAACTCTGGAGTTACTGTGACAGAGTGGTAGATTTTTATCAATACTTCTCTTGGTGAAGTCTCAAGATAGCAATAGAGTGTATAGAACCGAGAAATGGAAATTGACTGCTACATCACAGGTAATTGGAAATTGAGTTTTTTGGGATGAAATCAAGTTCCCTGGAGTGGATAACTGGAAAAGGAGTTTCCCACTGAATTCACGTTCGTTGGGTAGTTGAAGCTATTTTTCACTCCGAATTAGATTTATTACTCCGAGTTAAGGCCATTTTTCACTCGCTCTCCACTAAAAGCCAATGACAAGAATTGAATTGTGCTTAGTGACCATGAATTCTCTTGGTTGAATACAGGGTAATTGATGAATTTGCCCGGTTTTTGTTCCTTTTTCATAATTTGCAATCATTCAGATATATTTCATCTCAAGCCAATCAGCGACTTTCCCAAGTAAGCAATGTTCGCTAGTTCAAATTATCCGATTTCTATGGAGAAAGTAAAAACAGGTCAAAGTCCATTGGATGGTGGCTGGTCCTCTGATACCATTAATTGTCAATAGTTTTCGTGCTCTATATATAAATACTCATTTCATTCGGTAATTACTATCAGAATAATGATAGAATCCAGTAATGACTCGCAAGAGTCCGGTAATTATTCTTCAAGCAACCACATTTTCATCTAGTTCATATTTTCCAGTTAATTTATTCCACTAATTTATTTCACTTAATTTTTTCCACTTAGTTTCTACCACTTAATTTCTTCCACTTAATTTTTCAAGTTAATTTCTTCAAACACTTCTTCCAATAATTAATTTCTCCACTTAATTTTTTCAACTTAGATTAATTTCTTTCTCTTCTCTCCTCTACAATTTTCCAGTATTTCATACAGCAGTACATATCTAATTACTTGACGTCGGCCTTCACAATGGTGGAATTCTTACAGAGCTCACCCTTAGCATTCACTAATCTCTTCGCCTCCTTGCCCTCCTCGATGTAGGTGACCTCGAAGTTCTCCGTGGTGGAGAAGAGTGCCTGGCACGTCTCCCACACCTTCTTCTTGGGGTTCAATTGCTTTTCGGGAGTACCATCAAATCCTTCGAAGAAAAGCTTGTCTCCAGCCTTGGATCCAGCAGGAGGGTTGACAAACTCCACCGTGGTCTCGTTGGAGGCACACAACACCATGGCACACGACTTGACGCCTCTCATGGTCACAGGCTTCAAGTTGGCGATACACACCACGTATCTCTCTTGCATGTCCTCAATAGGAATGTACTTGACCAAACCAGAACACACGGTTCTAGGGCCTTCTTCATCTCCCATGTCAATGGTGGACATGTACAATGAGTCGGCGTTGGGGTGCTTGACAGCCTTCTGGATGAAACCCACTCTGAAGTCAATCAAGGCAGGAGAAATAGGAGCAGCTTCAGCTTGCTTCTTAGCATCTTGTTCGGCCTTGGCCTTGGCTTTAGCAGCCTTCTTAGCTTTGGCAGCCTCGGCTCTGGCCTTCTTTTCCTCCTCACTCAACTCCTTTCTCTCTCCAGCACCTCCTTGTTTGGCAGGAGCCTCAGTTTGGGCTTCTTTGGTGCTCTTAGAGTCCTTGGAATCCTTACCATCCTTGGCGGCAGGCTTCTTCTTCTCCTTGACTTCTCTAGGAAGCTCGGCCTCATAGTTCAACACCACCTTCTGGGCCTGGGGAATGTCGTAGAGAGTGTTCTGAACCAAGTCAACCCATCTCAAGATGTGTCTGTGAGCAGCCAAGTCCTGGACAGAGGTCCACTTGGAAACCAATGGGAAGACCTTTTCAAAAACCACCAAGTCGACCTTAGCAGGAGTGTTTCCGGTGACGAAGGTCTTGGTTCTCAAGCCGTCATTCAAAACAAGAAGAGATTCTGCCTCGTTGAATCTGGAAGACAACGTCTCGAATTGGGCGGCCAAGGCGTTCTGTTCGTTATTCAAGGGAGGAAATGTTGCGTCGACGGCCTTGGAGGCCTCACCCAACTTCAACTTGTCGAATTTAGCGATGAAATCAGCCATTTTGGGGAGATAAGGTGGTTGTGACTGAATCCTTATTGAGAATTTTTTCTGGATGTGTGTGCACACCTTTTTGCAGCTACAGGAGAAGCGGTGGATAGAAATGGGGCAAGGGAAGAGTAGACAGTCTGAATTTGGAGAGTGGATACTGGAGAAGGAAATGGTGGGAAGAGGGAGAATGAAAGAAATGGAAGTTTTGGCAAAGGTTTCGATTTTTCTGGCATTTTGGCGTATTTTTGATAGAATCGTCAATTATGTGGGTTTCGGCGTGCGAAGGTGAGAACTTCGAATAGGGAACGTATTCTGGTTGTTTTGGAGGGATGTTGGCCCAGAAAACTACCCAAATTACCCGATAAACCCAGAAAAATAATTTGGTGTTAATTTAACCCTACAAACTCGACTCCCACAATTTCTACAGCTTCCGCTGGTCCTGTGTGGAGCGCACATGATACAGACCCCAGGAACCATTACACCACCGCCACAACGCCCATTTTGCCCGGAAAAATTACAATAACAACTTCAAAATCAACCTCCTACTACCCGCCCCATCACATATACCCTTTTTCTTCTCTATAAAACACTCTAGAAACTTCACAGCTCCTTCCCCCTCTCCCTAACGGTTTCGCACCCTTTTCCTGCCTCGCTCCTCGAAATCTTCGGACTTGTTCACCACAGTCTCTGCTCTTCTCCCGTGTTTCTGCCCCCACATGAGCGGTCCTGACCCAAAATCGCTCTCTGGAGTAGACCCTAAACCCGTACGTTATGCCCAACCCGATTTTGGCCCCCGAATGCCGCCTCAGCCGCCGTTTACCGAGTCCCTCTTCCTATGCCAATACCACATGCCGTGCCCTACTAACCGCCAGAAACGAAAGAAAACCAACAGAGCATGCAACCACTGCCACAAGGCCCACATGACCTGCGACACCAATCGCCCCTGCAAACGCTGCATCCAACGGGGTTTGGCTGCCTCCTGTGAAGACGCCCCCAGAAAGCGCAAGAAGTATCTCGCAGACGTACCCGCTTCGATATTGGGGCCCAACGAGGCCCCAACATCCATATCTGACACTCTAGAACCCCGATCCACTCCCCAGAACATCCTTCCTGCAGTTTCTGCCACTCTTGCCGAAGCAAACCACCCCAGACCACCATCTCTCGCTGCCGCTGACCTGGACCCGTACACGGCCCCCATCAAGATCGAGCCCCATCCGGGGGTCTACAGTGCCCGAAATGACTCTACTGGGTCGCACCAGATGGCACTTCCACAACCACAGGGACTCCCGTTGCCCCAGCCTCATTATTCTGCTGGAAATGGCCTCCATGACCCACTCCACCGCCTCCCCTACAACCGCGGCCCCCGAAGAACCAATTTCCTTTCGACAGCGGCGGATTTGGAGTACTCTACGCTCTCCAGCATCCTCCAGGACAACGTGCCCCACCCGGGGCACTCCACCTCCACCGAGGGCACCCCCAATTCCTTCAACATCTCCCCTGCATTGTCCCCCAGTACCATGACCAATACCGCGTCCAATGTGTCGAGAAACACCCAAATCACCGACATTCCGTTCCACGCGAAATCACAACGTTCGCCCTATTTCTCGGGGTCATCACAGACGTCATCCCCTAGAGATCCCACTTCCGTGTCCGCCTCCGTGTCCGCCTCCGTGTCCGCCTCCGTGTCCGCCTCCGTTTCCCGCTCCAAAAGCACCACCCTCTACGACAACCCCCGCTACCCCAAGTGCGACGAGTCCATCAACCAGTACTTTCTCGGCCCCACCGACACCGACCACGTGCTGATGTTCCCCGACGTGGTCACGGCCATCGAGTCCATCCGCCACCACGACCCCGCGGTGTACCACGAACGCAACTCCAAACTGACGCTCTCATTCACCATTGGCATCGTTCCTGATGATAGTCCCTATACGCGACTAGGCGAAACCCAGGAAAGCGACGCGTTTTTCAAGGAACCGGAGGAGATCTACGCCAAGGTCACCAAGCCGTTCTCCTACACTCCGGGATATCACTCGTTGATTGCGTATCTCAAGCGGCGGTTTCCCCGGGACATGTTGGTGGAAATGGCCGAGCTGATGGCGGCGTACCGGCCGTCATTCATTGCATGTACCAACTCGTTGAAAGAGGGCGACTTGATCTTCATGGAACAGTGCTTCCAGCGCACGCTTTTGACCTACGACAACTTCGTACGGGTCAGTGGAACCCCCACCATCGTGTGGCGGCGTACCGGCGAAATCGCCTACGTGGGCAACGAGTTCTGCATCCTTACGGGGTGGTCCAAGGCCGAGTTGGTGGGCCGCAAAAAATTCATCGTGGAATTGTTGGACGATAAATCAGTGGTGGAATATTTTCACCTCTTTCTGCGCATTGCGTTTGGCGACTTTTTGGGGGCCACCATGACCGAATGCACCCTCTTGACGCCCAAGCCCGAGGTCAAGATCCGCACCGGGTGCATGTGGACACTCAAGCGTGACGTTTTCGGCATTCCCATGATGATCATCGGCAACTTCCTTCCCATAGTATAATCGATAGATGAGCATTAGCTGCAACACCCGCGAATTGACACCATTTGGACTCATTGGTCCCATTGAGCTATGCAATGCAGCGAATACCTCCTTGTGCCACGTGTTCCTTTCTGGCCCTTTCTGGCTCTTTCTGCTCCTTTCTGCTCCTTCTGTGCCTGAACAATCACAATGAGACGATTCGCAGCCATTCCAAATGGGGCCACCTCACCGTTCCGGCCCCCACGGCAATTTCACCCCGGGAATCCCCAATTCCGCCTCCAGCTGTGGCAAATTGGACAGGTGGTCTCTCGCTACCGCCACAATCCCGCCAGATGACCTCACTGTTCTGCCGTTCCGACTCGGTTCTGCCGTTCCGACTCGGTTCTGGGGCCAGTTCTCGTTTCTTGGTGGTGTGGACTCGCTCGCTGCTTACATAACACGCAATCCGGGGAAATACTAAACCTCCACTTACTCCTTAAACGTGTGTCTTCTTTCCTCCATTGCGGTTCCCATCCCCTAATTGTGTGGCTTCCATCCTCTAAGTCTCGACTGTGTCCATTCCACCGTGTCTTTGTGATTGTTATCCAATGGTTTCCGGATTGCTAGGCTTCAGGCCTCAGAAACAACTCACCCCCAACTTGATGGTGGCCGTGGCCATCATCTGCTTGGGATCGCTCCAGTTTGGCTACCACATGGCGGAATTGAACTCGCCCGAGCTGGTGTTCACTTGTCGTACCTCAAAACCCGGCCCGGTTGCCTATGAACACACCTGGTTCGCCCAACACGGCTTTGTCAAGTGCGTACCCTTGTCCACGGAAGAATTGGGATTGGTCACCTCCATCTTCAGCATTGGAGGCTTGTTTGGATCTTTCTACGTGGGATTCGTCGCCGACCGCATTGGCCGCAAGAAAACCAGCTTGTTGCACTGTGCATTGTACATCTTGGGCTCCTTGATCGCTGGTTTCAACAACAGCTACCGCTTCTTCTTGTTTGGCCGCTTCATCTCCGGGTTTGGTGCCGGACTGGCCGTAGTCCTCACGTCGTTGATGATCAGCGAGATTGCTCCTGCCCAATTGAAGGGCCTCTTGGGCTCCATGAACCAGGTATCCATCAATGTCGGCATTTTGCTCACTCAGGTATTGTCGTTGTTCTGGACCAACGACAACCAATGGAGACTCGTGTTGTTGACGGCCGCCATGCTCGGGTTGGTCAACTTTTTCTTGATCTTGTTCTACATGGACGAATCTCCTGTATGGTTGATGAACAACGGCCATAGAAACCAGGCCGTTGAGGTGTTGTTCCAGCTTCGGGGAGGCGATTTCAGCGCCGCCAAAAGCGAGGCTCTTTCCTGGACGAAACAGAATCCTGGTGACTCCACCGAACAAGGAGCGTTATTGACCGAAGACGGCGAAACTGAGCCTCTGAACTCCCAGATTGTGGACCTCGAAACCTACGTGCGGTCTCCCGAATACAACAATTCCAAGTTGGTGGCTACTGGAATCTTGGTTCTCCAGCAGTTCGACGGTATCAATTCCATCATCTTCTACGGAGTGTCGGTGTTGGTATCGATTTTCCCCAATTCTGCCATCACCATTAATTGTTTGATCTCGCTCGTCAACTTGGTGGTGACATGCTTCTCGGCCTCGGTGGTCGACCACTGGGGCCGCAAGCCCCTCCTTTTGACCTCAGTCACCTTCCTCGGCATACTGACGGCCATGATGGGAGTGGGAATCATCAACTTCAGCCCATTCTTCTCCATCTTGGGCACTTTCACCTACATCACGTTTTTCGCCATTGGACTCGGCCCCATCCCCTTCCTTTTGGTGGGCGAGGTCACGCAGCCCAAGGCAAAGGCACTGGCGCAAAGCTGGGGAACTACCATGAACTGGCTCGCCACGTTCTTGGTGGGATACTTGTTCCCTATCTTGAAAAACTCCAGTCTTGGAGGTGGAGTGTATTTCATCTTCACCGCCATGTGCGGATTCAGTTTTTGGTTTATCGACAGATACATTCCCGAAACCAAGGGACACAACACCTACGAGGAGGTCTGGAACATTCCCAGAACTGAGTAGGCCCGGCCATAGCAGAATACAAGAGCCTTCAATCTACTGTAGTTGCAGCCGTTGCATCACGTGATGCATTAGAAGCAGCGGTTGATTTTCACTTTCATATCACGTGCTTTGTGCTCAACCTTAGGGCTCGAGCCCCTCCTGCACACAACCCGTGTTTCCCGCACCCGCACCAGGCCTCACTCTGAAAAATCTTCACCTCAAAAGTTTCCTTTTTTTCAGCTTGTTAGATCTTAATCTTCACATTAGCAATGCCAACTAGATTAACTAAGACCAGAAAGCACAGAGGACACGTTTCCGGTATGTACCAATGAATCCGACACCGTCATTTATCCCAATTCATCAACGGCAACTCCCCCAGATGCACCAGAGATGAGCATCCCTCATGGAGGTTTCCCATGGGACATCCTCAGCAATTACTAACATTACAGCCGGTAAGGGTAGAATCGGTAAGCACAGAAAGCATCCCGGTGGTCGTGGTATGGCTGGTGGTCAACATCATCACAGAACCAACTTGGACAAGTACCACCCAGGTTACTTCGGTAAGGTTGGTATGAGACACTTCCACGTCCAACGCAACCACTCCTGGAGACCAGAAATCAACTTGGACAAATTGTGGACTTTGGTTGACTCCGACAAGAAGGACGAGTACTTGAAGTCTGCCTCCAAGTCCGCTGCCCCAGTCATTGACACCTTGGCCCACGGTTTCGGTAAGGTTTTGGGTAAGGGTAGATTGCCACAAGTTCCAGTTATCGTCAAGGCCAGATTCGTTTCCAAGTTGGCCGAGGAGAAGATCAGAGCTGTTGGTGGTGTTGTTGAATTGATTGCTTAAGCGTGATATTAGTAGTCATGATTAATACATATAAATAACTGTATTGAGCTGTAGAGCTTGGTGAAGCGGGGAGAAAGAAAAAGGCCGAAATTTTAGACCTTTTAGAAGGGAATTAACTGGAGTGGTTCATCGCTCTAGAATTGAAATATGGAATATTTAGAGAAACCATGCTTCTCCCAATGTTGCTTGTCAAAATGGCCCAAATAAGCGATAACGTCGACTACTAGACACCTCCAAGGCACTCTCCATTAGACTGAAACTATATTCTGCTCTTCCCGAGGATCCTTCCTTTACCCACATATCTCAGCTTCTGGCCCATTCCTTCCATGCTTCTAAAATGTCGCGCCTCGTGTCGCATATCGTATGTTGTTTGTATACATCCACTCATCGCTTTATGTTTACAAAGGCACTCCACATATTCAGGCCCTGTTCCCTCTTATCTCGCCCGTTCTTCCGTGCAATGACAAGCTCTCAGTATAGTCTTGCTCCAGACACCAGTGAAAACACCTGGAAGCCGCAAAATGCCGTGCCCGAACATATCAAGAAGTTGTTAGTTCCTAACGGACCCAATCACCAAATCAACTACATCTTGGCCTTCTACCAGATTGTCAGGCTTCTCAAGGTCCAGAGAAGAACTGGATGGATCGATAGAGGCATTCCGGTCGAAAAAACCGAGTCGATTGCAGACCACATGTACAGAATGTCCATCATTTCCATGACCATTCCTAACAACAACATCAACATTGACAAGTGCGCGAAGATCGCCTTGGTCCACGACATAGCCGAGTCATTAGTGGGCGACATCACTCCCTTCGGAGGCGTTTCGAAGAAGGAGAAACACCGTCGTGAGCTCGAGTCCATCGAGTATCTTGCCTCGCTCATCAAGCCCTACAACGGCACCTTTGCCAGCGAAATCATGGAGTTGTGGCTCGACTACGAGGAAATCAGAACCTTGGAGGCCAGATACGTCAAGGACGTGGATAAGTTTGAGATGATCCAACAAGCTTGGGAATACGAACAGGAGTACGGCTTGAAATATGACTTGTCCGAATTCTACGACAGCAGATCTGCCATTGTCTCCAAGGAAATCGGAGACTTGTGTGACGAAGTGATCAGACAGAGAAAAGCATTCATCAAGGCACTTCAATAAGTGCCGAGGGGACATACATGGAATTAATAATGCTACCATGTACACCACTTCAACTGCATTTAGATACCCCATTTGCATATACGTCTTTTGTGCAAGCCTAGAATAGGCGGCTTCCATCAGAATATATTCAACAGTTAATTTTTTGGCCTTTGATTCTGTCCAATTGACGATTTTAAAAAATTATTGCTAAATTCAAAAATATTCAAAAGTCCACATGAGATTTCTTGACAAGCGTCAATATGTAGATAAAACTCAATCGAATCAGTTATCTTGAATCAGTCATCGTATTTTTCTGAAACCCGCTATCTTATTCCTAAAGTTTTCGTTCACCTCGTTACTATTTCAAAGATTTTCTTGCCAAGGAACCCAATTGAAGAAAGAGCATCTTCCAGTGTCAAAATGGGAATATTCATGGTCTCTCTTAGTCATTTAAAGCCCCAACTCTGGGCCATAGTCTTTCTCCAATTGTGGTATTAGAAAATCTATCACGTGACCCTCTCGCATATAACCAGCTTACTAACGATTTTGCCTCCATTAATGTCCACTACTGACAAAACAAGTAACCCTGAAGTCGGGGTTTCTGGTCGTAAGATCGTATACGACAAGGACGGAAAACCGTATGTACCACAATTCTGACAGCTCAGCCTTTTCAGTCCGCAACTAACAACCAGGTGTCGAACATGCAATACTTTAGTTGATTTCCAATTTGCAACTACGGGGGCCAAACCTGCCAAAACTGCCAAAACCACTAAGAAAGCCGTAGTTGCAGGTTATAGAGATGATCCTCCCGATGTGGAAGCCCTTGGAAAGTCATCCTGGACCTTATTACATTCCATTGCTGCAACCTACCCGGAAAAGCCTACTACCAAAGAGCAGCAAGACATGAAACAATTTTTGAAGCTTTTTGGAAACTTTTATCCCTGCTGGTACTGTGGAGATGATTTCAAGGAGTATCTTGGGAAGGAGGAGCCCAAAGTTCAGACCCAGGACCAGTTTGGAAAATGGTTATGTGATGCCCATAACGAAGTCAATGTCAAATTGAACAAGCCCAAGTTTGACTGCAACTTGTGGAAGCAGAGATGGAAGGACGGATGGGATGAGTAGCTGTAAATAGCCTAGAAACGATCAATGTACATAGAATAGATCAGGAAGCTGGGCAAAGCACGACCATGTAGGAAGGGAAGGACAGGTAGAACTGTAGTAGGGGAAGCCTATGGGTCCACACGACCTACAGAAGGATTTTATGAGAAGGAATACAATAGACTAAATCAATTGGCCTTATTTGTGGTAAAAATGATGAATTTTGAACTAGACTAATCTTTCACTAAAATTGACTTTATCTAGCAATATTTAGTGATGCAACAATTAGAGGAAGAAGGGTTTTCAACTCAGGAAGTTCAATTTCCACTTCAAGATAGAATCCCTCAACTAGGCGAACAAGATTATTAGGTTCCGATTTGAATAGGCATAGTTGAAGATGAAAGGAGGTAACGCAATTACTACTGGCTTAATGCCTATAATGTGCGTAATAGAATTTGTTATATTCTCAAGTATGGAGAAGGCAATAAGTTAACTATTCATAACTTAACAAACCACTCTGTAAGAGTTTGCCTGGTACAATTTTAATACCCGTCTCTTGCTTTCCCCGTTTTAATTATTGCTTAGAAGGAATTCTTCCTCTGATTACTCTATCAATTAGAGTGCGATAACTCTATCAAGCTGCAATTTTGACAGGTAGTGTATGCTGACAGGCGCAGTAGGTGTCACTCATTACTCTATAAAGAAGACGTCTAATTCAACCCTTCTTTTGCAACCAAAGAGCTTCAAAGGTTCAATTATCTAATCCACATTTATAGCCCATTATCATGTCAGAGGACTATGTAAATTTAGAGGCAGTTGCTGCTAATGCTGCGAATACTGGTCAAACCTCAAAGCGGACCCAAACCCGAAAAGTCCTCTGAGGAAGCACCACCTGATGCTACGTGAGGAATCGTTGGATCTCAGAGAACAAAGCTTGCAATAAAAAGAGCAATCTTTGCATTATCGAGAATAATGCTTGATTTTCCGTGCAGAATTGTTGAGGCCAAGAGAAGAGGCCTCCAAAAATGAGGCGGAGGTGTCAAAGCTTAAGCTTAACCGTGACACGGGGCAGGTTTTGGCCAATGATTGCGAAAAATAGGACAAATTCATCATGAAGCTGGTTTGCGTGGGGTTCACCGTGTGGGTGTAGTTCATGATCGCGGTGGCGGTGTATGCTCTCCAGCAGTAATTGTCGCCGTAATTATCGCCTTGAATCTGCGAAGATTTGGTGGGGAAATAGTATGATTGTGCTTCAAAGCATCGGATTTGAGTAGGAAGGGGAGGATTATGGAATGAAAAAGATATGTAATGCGTGGTTGCTAAAGTGTGGAATGTATATGCCCCTAATCGTAAATTGATGCAATGGAACATCGGCAGAAGGTTCTTGGCATGTCGTGCATATTGTGAGGTAGACGACTTCAATGTTGAAGGGGATTACTATAGCTTGAAGACAAGGATTTCTGGAAAGATTTCGATAATATGCGATATCAAGCTATTGGACCCTTACAACCAGATCCGATTCCGAGAACGTTTCACAGAATGTAGATACGGTGGATGCAATTTTTTTTTGAATAATTGTTAGAATTATCCTTGAGAATGGCTGGAGATAGTTCACAAATTTCATCGACTGAAGGTTGTGGCAGCTAAAGCGTTCTGTATGTGTTGCAACTTGACAATCTAGTGCAGTTGACAATTGCCCAAGTTGACAATTAGCGAAGTGGACAAAATGCGATCCTGCGCTTTTTAGACAAGAAAACCCCCAAAGGCAAATCTCCAAAAGAACCTACACTTTCAGAGCCCTCAAACCACCATTCCAACATCCAGAAACGCTACAACCCTTCCATTTACCTCCTATTACTCCCAAGACATCACGTGACCTATCTTGGTTGCTGGGTTCCACTCCTTCATGGAATTCATCGTTCTGCTATCCCAAACAAGCACCCATTCGATGTTGACAGCAATTGGAGCTAGAACCCCGTTGAAAATGCGCCCCTACCGGGCGTTTTCCAGAAATTTCTTCGGTGGATGGTTCAAGGCATGGCAAACCCAGGCATTGGCGTATCCCCCCAAACTCAGCGAGTTCACCACCCAGAACCGGATTTTCGAGGCCTATGTCACCAGTTCGAGCGAGCTTCACGACTACTTGCTCTTCAAGGAGCCGTTGCTCTTGAATTTTACCTATGCAGAGCCCCAATGCAATAGATTGAGCCAGACATTCTTCTCCGTGTTGAGCTCGCGGGACAAGTATCCTAGTAAGAACCCGGTGAATATGGTGAATATCTTGGCCGATACTGCGGGAGGCCGCGAGTTAATGACAGAATACGGTGTAGGCAGGATCCCTAGCGTGGTTTTGGTGAGAAAACAGATCCCGGTGGACCGGTTGGTGGCAGACGTGGACAGAGTTTCCGAGGACGAGGTGGTAGCGTGGTTGCAGAGTGTAGTGTGAGAAGCACTGTTCCGCACTGTTTCGCACTATTCTGCGCTGTTCCCTCGCGGTGTGTATAGTGTAAGTAGGGAACAGCACGCATTGGCTAGAATGTGACATCAGGGGGTCTAAGGGGGAACCAAGCCATGAACCCCAGGATTCAAACCCAAATTTCGATTAGACGCTACGGCCCGATTAGAGGCGTAATGGGCCTGATTAGAGGCGTAATGGCTCGTGTCACCGGAGCCGTCATGCATATTTTGCTGTCATAGGATTGCGACAGTTCTCGCGCGAAGTTAGCGAGAGGGGCAGGAACCTCGCACTGAATTTTACATCGCTTCCGCGGTACTGTACCATGGATCTCTCGCTAAATCACATGCCGCGAGGAGAGGAAACTCCACGGAACACCCCACAGAGCAGTCAGATCCCAGAACAAGAGAGTTGGAGTGTTCTGGTCTTTCATTTCCATCGGTTCTCTAACTGTATGGCCGCTAGCCCGGGTCTGTAGTGCGAGCACGGCCATTCTACGGCCGTGCCACAGCCAGTCGCAGCCGCTAATTCTCGCCCTATTTTCACCACCCCGTCGCTAATTTCTTCCCAGAGACCAGTGCGCTTCTCCGTTCTACGGCGACAGCTCCATTGCTTCGTCCCTACCATGCCCCAGAACCACCAAAACCTCTCTGTAGAACCCGCTAGGTAAGCCAGATCCAAATCTGACAAATCCGTCCCATCCTCCCTGCCAAACCTGCCATATCACTGCCGCAAGCGGCACTACCCCGGCAACTCAGGTGATTTATAAATGCTGACTAAAAATGAGAATTCTCTTGAGTCAGCGCAGTATTCTCACTAATCTCTAGTCCTTACCATCCAATACCGATATCCGGACTTCTCGATAGTATTAAAGCGTAGCAGGATATTCCAGCCTGTCTCCATCCTCACATTCTCCACTACACCAACCCCGTGCTTCTCCCGCAATATGAGCAACATCCTCCAACCCCAACCCATAGACATCAATATTCCGTTGATTTCCCCGGTGTTGACACCCACAAACGTTTCGGAAACGCCCTGTCCTCCTCCTGAAGTCCCCGAAGATGTCCGCAAACAGCTTGCGCTTCCGGATGTTTTACCTGTGGTAAACTGTTTGGCCAGAGCCCGCATTCCTACTACCCAAGGGCCCGAGATCTTCCTCCACTTGTACGAGAACAATGTCGACAACAAAGAACACTTGGCCATCGTTTTTGGCGAGGATATCAGATCCCGGTCACTTTTCCGCCAGAGACAAGGCGAATCCCAGCTGGACCGCATGACGCGGGGAGCCTACGTGGGAAAACTCTTCCCTGGACGGAGTGTGGCCGATAGAGACGCCAAACTCAACAAGGAGCTCCGGTTCGACGCCCACGGCAACCTCATCATAGATTCTTCGACCACATACAGCGAACCCGCCTTGGTAAGGATACATTCGGAGTGCTACACTGGAGAAACCGCCTGGTCTGCTCGGTGTGACTGTGGTGAACAGTTGGACGAAGCAGGCAGAATCATGGGCGATGACGGCCACGGCTGCATCGTGTACTTGCGCCAGGAGGGCCGGGGCATCGGGTTGGGCGAAAAACTCAAGGCCTACAACCTCCAGGACTTGGGTGCTGACACTGTCCAGGCAAACCTCATGTTGCGCCATCCTGCTGACGGCAGAAACTTCTCTTTGGCCACGGCTATTCTAGTGGACTTGGGCTTGACGGAAATCAAGCTTCTCACCAATAATCCCGACAAGATTGTGGCGGTGGAAGGGAAGAACAGAGAAGTGACTGTGCTTGAAAGAGTGCCCATGGTACCTTTGGCGTGGGCGTCGGACAAGGGCATCAAGTCCACGGAGATCGAGGGCTACTTGTCCACCAAGATCGAGCGGATGGGGCATTTGTTGGAAAAGCCAATCAAGATCAACTAGCATTAATGGGACACGAAAATGTAAATATTAGCCATGTAGGCAATAAAGGAGAAAATGATTAGAAAAACTGTGAAGGAGTAGATGGAGAATATGACCAGATCGAGAGATATAGAGAAGTGGAGGTTAAGGGTGAATTGTTAAGAGAAGGGGTTTGAGGAATCTGGAAATTTGGTAGAAACTTTGGGGAAAATGGTAGAGACTCTCAAAAACACTGTAGATTGGGCCAGTAGGGCAATTTCATCAAAGAGGTGGCTTGGATACAATAGAGACCATGCAGAATTAATTAATGGACTATCTAGAATTCGATATCTCGCAAAATCCGAGGTCAAGCCTAACTGCGAGATAAAACGGATAATCTCCATGATCATGTCCGATAAATGGAAACCGCCGATTATCTTAGCGGATTTTCAACTCCGGAAGTATGGCCACGACAATATTCTCCAAAACTATCCCTACGGTGGAAACGACCAATGACAAACACTCCATTCTACAGAATTTCACCAACGAGACTAACAAATAAATGACTGCCACTTTCGGACAGTCACTTCGCCAAGGTAGCCACTTCACTAGAGGCAGTCACTTTCACCACTGAGCAATCTCTTTCACCAATTCACCAATGAGAGAAAGCCTATTTCTGGCCCAACAATTGTCCTTCTTACCCATTTGTCATCCTCCAAATTAACTCGGAGTTCGAGGCAAATCCCGGAACAACACTGCGTCGGAGAACACTCGACCACCGTTGTTATGAATCAATCTGCATAGAAAGATCCGAATCCACAAGACGCTGTTTCTGCCTTTTTAAACACATACTGTCAAGACCCCTCCATGGTTCCAGCCGTTGAGACCCCACCGCAGGGTTCAGCCGTTAATTTTCATTCATTTGAGTCATTTGCTATTGCACCCATTGAAAATTAGCGGAAACTGCCAAAGAACTGAATGGCCACATAAATGTGGATTCTGCAGCACGGCCCCTGAATAATACGGGTCACTCCGGATATAATCAGCCGTATGATCGAACGTTGATAAGTAGTATTAAGTAGTATTGGATCGAAATGTATCGCATCGCATGTTAAACTCCGGAGAGTGCGACTAATTGAGAGAGAATGAGCTAAAGACGGGTGAGAAGAGAATGGAAGAGACAGATCAAAAGAGACAGCCTCAAGGAGTTTGATGTAGAACTAGTTGGAAAGTCTATGATCCACTTCCTCTTGTCCATTAATGCCGTGCCTGGCGATGCGGGCAAAGTGACCTGCCCCTTTCGTCAGTGTTTTCACGTCCACGCGGACCTCGTAAACTCCGTTCAACTCCGTTCAACTCCGAGGAACGAGAAAGCCATGGACTATCACCTGGACTAATACCATGGACAGACTGTAAAGAGAGATAGAAACAGACACTATTGTCTGACTCCATAGATTGACTCAATAGACACAATATACTCCACTATACCTACCATACCCACCCAATTCCTCAATAGTCTACCCCAACACTAATCTCGCCAATTTGCACCCGTATGACTCCCCTGGTCCATCGCAGGGCTTCCACTGGTCCCCGAGGCAATTCACAGCAGGACCCCACCGTGCATGATCTCCGGCAGATAACATCCGAGCCCTATGAATAGATGCCTTCATATGTCTCATACCTCATAGTTTGAATCCACTGCATCCACTACATCCATTGAATACTCTACCTATTGGTGTAGACTTGCCAGTACTCTTCTCGCACCATTAGGGAAAACTTAGCATGTCCCGAATTTCTCGGTGCGAAACCTCAGTAATCTCAGGGTCTGCTCCGAAACGGCTTCTACCATGAACGGCTCTTCCATGACGACTCTGCCATGATGACTCTGCCATGACGGCTCTACACAGGCCAACACGGAGACACCCCGTTGTTGCTCCGTGGTGCCGGATATGTCCCGGATTTGCGCACGGCTCCGGGGCTCCGACACCAAGGGTTCACTGTGGCCATGTCGCACTCCCAACTGGATATAAGACACTCGATCCCAACATGCATTGTTGAGGCGAACTCTTCCGATATTCAACTCCTAGTTCTCCCATTCTCCCATTCTATCACACTCCACCCATTCCACCCCATTCCACCCATTCCAATACATACTTCCCCCTCTCCTTCTCTCCCTCCTCTCCTTCCCCCTCTCCTTCTTGTCTCCCTCCCTCTCTCCCTCTCTATCTCATCTGGTCGTGCCCGCCTCACCACATAAAACGGTGATACCCCAGAAATCCATCCTTACCACCATGTCCAAAAGGCCCGCCCCAGACACCGAGGACGACATCGAGCCCAGGCAACATCCCCAGCACACGGTGTACATCGGCACCGCCGAGAAGAGAACACGGGTGGCCCGGGCCTGTGACAACTGTCGCCAGAAAAAGGTCAAGTGCGACGGCAAACAGCCCTGTATCCACTGCACCGTCTACTCCTACAAGTGCTCATATGACCAACCCAATATCCGCAACAAAAAGGTCAGCGGCGTGCTGGTTCCGGTGCAATCATCTCTCATGGTCCAGGTGGCCGCTGCCGCCGCCGGTTCCGGCGACAGAGCCATGGCCTCCGAGCTCCTTCAGACCTCGGGCCCCATACCCTCGCCAAACATCGCCAAAAACCTCATCCAGTGCCAGAACTTGTTGAACATCTTCCTCCCCAAGCTCCATCTCAATTGTCTCGACGAAACCCAACCATTGAACGTGGACTTCGACAAGCTCCTGAAGGCGCTTGCCTACGTGGAGTCCAAGCAACAAACAGGAGTCAATCTCGCGGAAGTTTGCGATATTTACGATAGTGACAGTCCCGTGAGTCCCCCAGTCCACCGGCTGCCTGCCACCGCCTTGACCTATCACGAGGACGTGCCCAACCGCGAGTTCAAGCTCATCATTCCCTCCAAAGATGAGGCATTGCGCCTCATCTACACCACCTGGAACAAGGCATGCGTGCTTTTCCGATTCTACCACCGGCCCTCGCTCCTCGAGGAGGTAGATCTTCTCTACTCCTTGGATCCTGCCCATTACGGCGATCGCCAGCAGAAGTTCTTACCCTTCCTCTACTCGTTATTAGCCTGTGGGTCGCTTTTCTCCAAAATGACCACCAGCGACTCGGAAATCAACGAAAATCTCGAGGACGACGGCTTCAAGTACTTCTTGGAGGCCCGCAAGTTGATCGACATCAGCAACGTCAGCGACATCCATTCCATCCAGACCATTGTCATGATGATCATGTACCTCCAGTGCTCGGCCCGGTTGTCCACCTGCTACTCCTACATTGGCATTGCTATGAGATCCGCGTTGAAAGAGGGTTTGCACAGAAACTTGACCATTTTCCAAAGCTCTAAGCGCAAACTCGACCCCATCGAGGTGGACACCCGCAAACGGCTCTTCTTCACCATCTACAAGATGGATATTTATATCAACTCGTTGTTGGGACTCCCACGGTCCATCCAGGAGGACGAGTTCGACCAGGAACTCCCCGAAGACCTCGACGACGAGAACATCACCCGTGAAACTTATTACCACGACAAGCAACAAGGAGCATTGTCTTCCTCGGGATGCGCAAACCATCACACCAGAATGATGTTTATTCTTTCGCACATCGTCAGGCAGTTGTACCCCATCAAGGTGAACAAGGTGTCTAACATGACCCCAGACCATATACATCATAAGGTGACCGAACTCGAAATTGAATTGAAGCAATGGCTCCAGAATCTTCCCAAGGAATTGCGGCCCACAGATCCCAATGACCCTACCAGCTACAAGCATATTCCCGAGAGGTTTTTGTTGGCCAATTATTATCTTCACCTTGCCTTCTTGAACTGTCAAATTATGTTGTACCGTCCCTTTATTCATTTCATTAGCAATGGCTCCCAGAGTTTTAAAAGTTCGGACCCCAGATCTTTAATCAGAGGAAGAAATTGTATAAAAGTCGCCAGAATGGTTGTTAAATTGGCAAACAAAATGATCGATCAGAAGCTTTTGGTGGGAACTTACTGGTTTTCAATGTACACAGTGTTTTTTTCGATCGCCTGCCTAGTGTATTATTATCATTTCGCCAATTACGGCGAACAACAAGCCAACTCGAATGGAATGAATTACGCCGGTATACTTTTCGATGACGATCTCAATATCGACATGATCAAGAAAGACATTGAAGTCGGAAAAAAGGTGTTGGATTGTTTGAAAAATAACTCGAACGCCTCGATGAGAATCTACAATATTTTGAATGCATTATTCGAGCAATTAAACAGAAGAACGGCCACTTCTTCCAGAGTCAGAAGCAACAACGAGCCTGCACCAAATGACCAGTTTCAGTCCAACTATCAAAAGGGTAATGTTCATGCCACTTTCCAAAATTTCAAAACGATTAATGAGTTCAATGGTTTCACAAATGGTGAATCAAAGGACGTACAGATGTACCCATTTGAATCCCCCTTGGGCGTAATAGGGAAGCTTTCCGATGAGGGATTAACATCTGTTGACGGCATAAAGACTGACCGTACGGTGACTTCCAATCCTTTGGATGGCTTGCCTACTGAAAATTTGAGGACTGAGCCTCCAGTTGAATTGGAAGGCTTTGGTTTTGAAAAACCAGCCATGTTAAGCCGCGTAAAGTCTATTGGAAATACCTCCGATGGCTCAGAAACTTCAGAACAGGTGGATTACTTGCCAGGTGTATTTGACAAATTAGATGCACAGATTTTTGGCAAGATCTTGCCTCCCTACATGTTAGAAAAGAATGCCCGGACGGACCAGCCTGCCGAAACAGAGCAACTGGGGGAAATGAGCATACCAGAAGCGGAACTAGACTTCGAAAACATTTCTAATTTGGATATTCCATTCACTGAAAACCTTGACTTCCTCGATCCATTCAACCCTGTGGGAGTCTAGTTAGAACTAGAGCTGAGTCTCGATGAAAATGCAATTTTCGAGCATTATCGGGTTCAAATACGACAAAAGATAAATAATCGAATCATTAATGGTGCGATGCAATTATCCATTAATGCAACTTCGGTTATGGTGATATAGATGCTTAATATTTTGAGAAAGAATAACTCGTAGGTTACAGTGCAGTTTTACATGAGATTAAACTAGAGTCTCATACTTTGAGAAATGGAAAATCCTTCACACATTTCTCTAAATCTGTCTGAAATCCAAACTTCTTTTTACAACCTATTTCAAGCTGTTATTCCTGCACTTTTCCCTGGTACTCCAAGTATAGTAAAAGTCTTATCATCTCCATTTGGTCTGTTGTATGTGCAGGAACGAAAATTCTCATTAAACGCATCTACTATATCTACTACTATACCCTCACAAACCCAATCTAGCACATCTTTCCGGCATCATGAGTGACAGGAGAAGACTCACAGGCCCTACCAGCACATTCATACCCAGCATACGCATAGCAGAAAGTCCCGCTCCTTCAAGCAGAGAAATCGATGAGATCAGGAAGTTCTTCTTGAAAAGAGGCCTCATTGAGAACGCCAACGGCTCGGCCTATTTGGAGGCAGGAAGCCACATAATCCAGGCATCTGTGTTTGGACCACGTCCCATCCGCGGATCCTTCATAGAAAGAGCGTCTTTCTCCGTGGAATGCAAGTTTCTTCCTCACATCACCCAACCCAATGACAGAATATTCAACACCCGTAATAGCAACAACAACGAAAAGTACAGAGTGCAATTGACCAACATCGAGCAGAAAATTTCCTCCTACATCGAAACCGCCTTACTTCCATCGGTGATATTGGAGAAATACCCCAAATCCACCATTGACGTGTTTGTCAACATCATCTCCACAGACTCGCAAAACCTGAGTACCAGTGTCAGCAATTCCGGCCTCCTCAACCTCATTAGTTGGGTGGTGAACTGTGCCTCGGTGGCGTTGGTCGATTCCGGCATCGAGTTGAAAGATATCGTCAGCAGTGGCCAGGTCAGACTAGGAAAGAACGGCATAGTATTGGATCCTCAGGAACCCGAGGGAGAGGGCATCGATGCTATGGTCAGCTTCATGAACTTGCGGAACGACGAGATCGTGGGATTGTGGATAGAGGGAGACCAGAATTTGGAGGAAGAGGAGTTGCAAAAGGCCATTGATGGATGCAATACGGTTTCTAAGAAGATCCGGGCCAATATCAACTCGTATTTATTGCAAAGTGCCAGCGAATAGAGTGGGTGTTGTTTCTAGTAACTGCGCAAAATAGCATCATCAAGCTGTACACATTCTACACGATATTTTGAAGTGTAATGATGAATCTCATAGTATACATTCTAGCTCAGATTGCTTTGCATATACTTGATCAGAAATTGAATCTCGTGGATTTTCATAGAACACTTAGAACTATTTCACAGTAGGATTCTAATTCACCTCCATAATGTATCTACACACGTCCAAATACAATCCGTTAATATTCCAGGAATATATGTAGTCTATGTAAATTATAATTCGTCCAACACCTTCTTGTAATGGCACAACTTTTTGCTAAACTTTTCGATAGTTAGTACGTCATTCATATCATCATTTAAGAATATCTTGGTACTGATCTTGATGTCTGTAGCCTTGGTGACCACCGAACTGATCAATTCGTAGATCTCCAAGATATTCTCAACATCTTGCAAGGCATGCGAGATGGAATCTTGCACACTGTCGATTTGCATAAATTTGTCAAAGATGCTAGTCTTGAGAACCTCAGCAAATTCTGCAACCTGGGGTTCTTCAGTAGGAACAGCCAACTTCTCAATCTTGATCTCAAATGGTTCAGAAATGTAGGCAACATCATGACTTCCCTTCAAGTGGTATCTGAATTCATAAATGCCCTCTTCCCAGAACAATCTGCGCTTGGAAAAAGTAGCAGTACCCTTAGATTTCTCTGTGTTTTTCCAACGACCAGACGAGGAAATGAGAGTTTTGGTACGTGAGTAGTGAGTTTGAATGACCTTGTACAAACCAATCCAATCCGTTGGGTTATGCGCTTCCTTGGGAGATTTCCATTCAATGCTAATTGGAGTTCCGACATTGACATACTTGGTCAGGACAGTTCCGCAATGGGATTGGGTGGATTCAAGGCCGTTGATCTTCAAAGTATAACCATTATTTTCAAAAGTTAAGTTTTGACTGAGCTCGATGATGTTCTGTCTGGACAACTTGGTGGTGGAGGCTCTTAAATCTCTGATGAAGCTGTCTAACGACTCAGTGATGGAACCGTTTCCGGATCTTCTTCTCAAGAGGTCCTTCGAAGGTAGAGAACCATCGTTAGTCAATCTTCTCTGGATGATTTCGGGAATCAAGTGCTTCTTGAAGGTCTTGGTAACACCAGAGTCTTCAAAGACAGCCTCACCGTAGATGTTGATCATGTGGACTTTTTCAATGAAGTTAATTCTAATGAAATTGTTGACAATCCAGAGAGCACAGAGAACCAAGTTTTCATAGGTGGAGTTCATGATGAACAAACCCATCACACCACAGACGCCGAAAATCTGCTCTGGGTTGTTGAGATAACGGTAGACACCGGCCTTGGTCAAATGGGTCATTGATCTCTGAGACTTGGGGATGAAGAAGTCTCCATAGAACCATCCGAAGTAACCAATCAGATCGATAATGGAGGAATTAATCCAGACTTGAGTAATGATTGCAATAACTCCGATAAAGATTCTCAAGTAGAACCAATCACTGAAGATAACGTCGTTGTCACCGATGAGATACTTGTAGAGATTGAGTCCGAACAAGGAGGCATAAGTCATGTTGGTGAGGGTGTTGAAGAGAATGGCCCAGTTGTTCAACGACTTCTCGACAGGAATATCCATCGACATGTACCACTTTGTGAACACCTTGGTACGACTCTGCAACACCAACATGACGTTAATGGAGAGGGACTCGAAGACCTTGATGGCCACGGCAAGAAGGAACACATGGTTCAACTTGAGCGAAGGGAAATGGACAGACAACAAGCTAGTGGAGGTCGATTTGGCTGCGAAAATAGGAACGACCAAACCGTAGGTGAGAACCAAGATCAAGTTGTTGAGATCGGACGATCTCAAGAAGTTGAAGTTGTACAAACCGACCAAGGGCTTGACGTTGTCGAAGGACTTCAAGTCCTTCAATTTCAACAACTTTGCCCAGTTGATCTCGTTCTTGGAGGGCCCGTAGATCTTATCGATGTGGGGGTTCTCGATGTAGTGCAAGAATATCATCTGGAGGAAATGGCCGAAAATGGCCACCACAAGTACGGTGTACGACTTGGCGATGATGGCGAAGCCGTAGTAGCCGACGTAGCCCACGGAGTACATGGGATGGGGCACCATTTCGAAAACACCGTCGAAAATCAATTCCTCGTTGTTGATCTGTCTGAAGAAGAAATCGCCCCAGTACCACGCGTAGTCCTTGATGGTGTTGTGGGCGTTGACCTTGACCCAGAGGTTGAACAAGATGAGGGCAGATCCGAGCACAATTCTAGAGTAAACCAACCAGGACGACTGGTTCTTGATGAACTGGATGTTGTTGTCGGCAGCACAGGCCACCACGAGACAGATGAAGGCCACGAAGTCCAGCATCAAGATCAAGTCAACGAGCTTTCGGAAAATGAGCCAGGTGTTGAATTGGATGGGAAGGGCGGCGATGTCGTAGTCGGGGCCTCTTTGGGAGGCGATTTCTGCCCGGAGAATCCGCGACACCAAGGAAGTGGATTTGGGGTCAAATGCCCGTAAATGACGGGCCCAGCCAACCAAACTGTTGTGGTTGGACTGGCTGCGGAGGAGAAAGCCGATTCCGAAGTTGTAGGAGAGTCTCCAAAACACGTAGAGGCCGATGTAGGCGTTGATTCGGAGATGATTGTGCGAAGGCGGCACCACCCAGAACAACACAGTGTAGGAGGCGAGGATGGCAAGCACCGTCAACTCGAAGTAGGACTTGCGGAGACCGGGACTGAAAAGCGCTTCTACCATATCATGGGTCTCGGGAACGGTGAAGGTGTCGCCGTTGAAGGTGATACCCTTTGCTCCGAGGTGCGGCTGGGAGGGCGAAGGAGACTCCAGGGGAAGAGACAGCACAGGAGTGACGACGGAGACGGGGTCTGCGGTAGTTTTCAGCATGGCTGCGAGAAAGGGTGGAGGTTATCGGAAGGTTGAACTTGACGATAGGGAAAGAAAGGGAGTTGTTGCGAAGAAAACTGAGGAACGGAAGGACAGATCGGGGTCTTGTAGGGAGAAGTGCGGAGCCACTGACAAATTTCCGCAATCCGTGGTAGATGCAGTACGGATGGAAGTGAGGAAGTGAGGAAGTGAGGAAGTGCCAGTTAGTGGGAATTAGTGCACTAACAGGAGGGATCACAGGATGAGAATTGAACGGAGATTAAGTGATAGGCAGACCAGGAAATATAGAGATCTGCACAAATCAAAAGTAGCACGTTTCACAGTAAATTCCAGAGTTGATTTGGTGACGGCGAAATCACGGGCAATTAGTCCGCTGATAAGATTTCGCACACTTGGGGCAACGACTCGGACGAGACTAAATACACGGAAGTTCAGGAACACGTCTGGGGTGTCAGAACAGGCAGAAACGAAGAATGGCGAGAAAACTGGACACAAAGACCACACCAAAGGCAAAAAAACACAGACAAACACGGACGGAGACCTCGAATGGAACTGGTGCTGTCGACAGTGGTGGTGGAGCCGGCGTTATATAGTGCCCTTAAGTTGGTGGTAGTTGGGCCGCATGTGATTTTGACGGCGGTGCAGATGGCGAGGATTCGCCGGACACGGTTGTTGGGGGTAACGGCGAGGAAGCAGTGCAAAGGGTGGGATGTTGGAGCTACTGGGGGCTGCTGGGGGAGTAATGGGGGATCTGAGGGGTGTAATGGATTCTACGGAACGAGGCAATTCCAAAGGTGTTGGTTTTATCCGATTTAGAGCCGATTTGGCTGAGATAGATCGGGTTGTTTCTGCAGTGTCGTGCCAGGGAATTTTTCACACCGAGTTACACGAGCCAACAGAATTCGGCCTGGAAAAGGAGCCCAAACGGGAATTGCCGGAATGGCCATAGGATAAAGCATGGGATTATACTGAAATTCCACTATTAATATAGTGGAGTTGTGAAATCCTCCCAATATCTAGGGATATACTCCCGTTTCCGGTGATATTCACACTCCATTTTCCAGTCCACTTGATCGGCCAATGAAGGGCCTCCCCACAGGCTTTGTTCAAACTGGGCTTTGGGGCATTCAGGAATGTGGCTGTCGGTACTGTCGGGGCCTCTGACGCTTCGGTCGTATCGCATGCAGGCCCTAGGTGGTGCAATTGGGCAGGTGTTATGAACCAGGTGAGGGATCTCACTATATTTCTAAAACTGGTGCTAATGGGAAAAGGAGAAAACGAATAAGAGTAGAGTAAAAGGGGAGCAAGTATTAAGGCATTAATTGTTAGTGTAGTGTGAGTTTGTATAGCTTTAAGAGAGAATTGTGTGCTTCATTTCTGCCTCGGTCGTAGGACCTTTTTCCTAATTGAACACAATTAGGGCTGAATCGGTAAACTAAACCGTGCATAAACAGACCCTGTACTGTCGTACGACCTTACGCGGAATTCCATAGGTAAGGTTGGGATGATGTGTGTGGTTGGAAATGGGCATCGTTTGTAAGATAAGGTGATGCGTTCTCTTATTTATTGCATGCTGAGTAGGTTAATTTTTATAGTTAACGGTGATAAAAGAGATCTCCTGTGTTGGAGTAGGTCCAAACAAGGATTTTTCATATCTACAAGTTGGGGTATCCCGTGGATGGAGATTGGACGCATTAGAGGGCATGTATTACGTGTTGAATTGCTCTAATTTATTTATTCCGAATTGATTGTTCAATTATTTTGATAAAATGTCTTAACTAAACCTGAAAAATAGACGCGTCGTATAACTAAAAGTTTGATTTTACGAACTCTAAAACTCGATCTTTCAGGCAGAAGTATCAATTTTTTGAATCTCTCATTCCCGAAGGCAACTAATAAACTTAAAACTTGCACTGGCCAATTTTTTCAATTCTGTCCCTACCTATATATGTGTGTATGACAAGTCTTAAATTATGTTAGAATTACTGGCTTCGGCAGCAAGCGTGTTGATTCCGTTGACAAAGAGGGCTCCGCTAGGGACAATGATAAGCTATTGGTTCTGTCCACCTGGTGGAACGCATTTATCCTTGCTGGCATAACTTGTTTTCCTGCTTGTTGAGAGATTAGGAAGAATACGCATGGTAGTCAGAGCGGCTTCGTAATTGGTTAATATAGGGAAGGCCAAGAATGCCTTGGAGTAAAGTGCACAGGTCTAGCTCCAAGTCCAGAACTCATCGAAAGAGGTACCGTATCCGTCAAACATACCCCGGAATCCAGGAACAGTGTACTCTCCAATAATGGTCTGTTCTCCAGTTGCGGGATCAATGAGAGAACCAGCCCAATTGGTGCTTCCATCGGCACTCACCCCAACCCTCTCAATCTGGGTCTGGTAAGTCTTGTTAAATTCCCAAGGATAAAATGGAACACGAGATTCCAGGACCTCCATCTGCACACTTGACACAATTAGGATGGTTGGAAGTACCTCCAGAGAATACACTGAAGGTCAATTGGTTGGTCTCATCGCCGCTCCGGGGTTGGAGTCCGATATAGGTTCCAGCGTTGTTTGAGTACAGGAAATAATAGCTGGTGGTATAGTATATGCCGGTGTATTTTCCTGTCTCCACATTGATATCTTGGACTGTCTTTACGGTTTTGTTGGACAAGGTCAGAGGAGAATACAAATGACGCCCCAATGGCAACGCGGACGAAAGCAGCTAAGGAAAGAAGCTGGAGATGCTGCATATTTTTGGATTATGGAAATTTTGAAGCAAATATTACCTATTTATAGTAAAGAAACCGCTTTATTTGGTGTAATAAATGGCTTCTGGCATTCACCAGAGACCTATTTTGCAGCTAGAAAATATTTCTAGCTATTTAAACCCCATGGTATGACATTTGAAGTATTTGGTGGTCAGGACTTCCAAAACGCCAAGATATTCGCCTAAGAGTGTACAGTTGCTGTCACATTCTCTCTCTTCCAACTATTGTAGTCATTAAATCAATTCGATTCGCTGATTTAATGGTATATCCAAAATCTTCAGTGAAGTTGAAGATTGAGAATATCGAGTCCACTTGCAGATTGATTATACGAGATTCCAGAGCCGACAAATACCGGATCATTGTAATTAGTGAATAATAAACGGTATTTTAAACTGCTTATTGTCGGCGGAATCCCCGAGAATAATGCACCATGGATTTTTTTACCCAATTAATTGCATACAAAGAACGACTGGGAGAATAGGTAAAATTTATTTTGTTAAACTTATGTGGTCGAAATTACTAAAACCAGTCTCTACGATATTCATTACGGAAGTGCTTATATTTGCCAACTACAGTCCGTTAAAATGGCCATTGATACAGGCCAATTGTGAAAATTCCGGCAAGAAAATTCTAAGTATTGCAGTATGGGTTTTGGTCTCAGCGAACATGTCAAAACTCTCCAAAAACAGTTATATTAGTGCTAGTTTTTGTGCCAATTGTCTTTGAATGCCTGGGAATCCCCGGAGCTCCCTATGTGGTGGTCATTTCTGGCTTCTGTTGGAACTACAATGTGTGGAAATTGTTCAAAATCGGCATTTTGCGTCCCGGTAGGCACTGAGAATAATGGATCTAAATAATGTTGTCGCGGATATCTGCTTAAGCTCCTTTAGAGGTCATACAGCCTCAAGTCAGGGTATTCTTGCATGATCAAAAGATACATTTGAGATTATTCAAAATCGAGAGGGGGGATTTACGAATAGACGCTTGTTGGATGAATTATACGAAATTCCATATTCAGAAATTGAGATATCCTAATATCTGCCATCTCTTCCATACTAAATTAGTAGGCCCCTATTATTCTATTATATTGTTTGTAGAAAATACTTCCAACAAAATGATTTCAATATTGTTCACAATGTGAATATGTCTACACTGTTGCCAAAACGTGATCTATAAGAGCAATAAATACCTAGTGTACAATTAGAAACGACGGTTACCAAGAGGAGCGTCGTTGGAGCCGGTTCTACCACCTCCGTAACCACGGCCACCACGGCCGCCTCTCCATCCACCACGACCACGGCCACCACGGCAACTGCCGTATCTGATGTGAGAACCGTAGCTTCTTCTGTCGAATCTTTGCAATTCTGGAGGAATGGTCTGCTTGGCTTCTCTCATGATTCTGCACAAGTCACCACCCAACTTGGAGTTTGCATCGGTGAAGAAAGACACGGCAGTACCGGTGGCACCACCTCTACCAGTTCTACCAATTCTGTGGACGTAATCCTCAATGTTTCCTGGCATGTCGAAGTTGATAACGTGGGAAATACCCTTGACGTCTAGAAGTTAGTATAGTTCTACTGGTGGCCAAAAGGCTAAAGCAAGGAGCTGACGGCACTACGATCACGGAGGCGGGTTGTCTATTCAGTCATATATAGAAAAGCATGAATCTATTATTCTTGACCTGATCGAAGCTTGATGCACGGTGTTTGATATAAGCCTAGACCAGGAATAATACGAGGTGTTACCTCCAAAACTGCTTCCCCACATATGAATGTTGCCTCCAGCGTAAGGAAAGGGAGTGCTCCAGGCACTCCTGTTACTTCCTTCGCGAATGATCCTTTTGAAGGCGTAATCGCCTTTTCTGTAGTATTTTCTTTTCGTCAGGATGTCTTCAGTCGTCAACAGATCGAAGCCTGAGCGTTCAGGCTTTAACTTCCAACTGATTCTTTCACTGGTGAGTCCTGCTCACATTCCGTCGATACTTTGTATCTAAAACTCCCTCCTAAACCCAATTAGTAAGTAAATATCCCCCGATCCCGCTCATAAATGTTCCAATATACATACCAATACCTCTGGCAGCAACATCAGTAGCCACCATGATAGGAGACTTACCAGTCTTGAATTCTCTCAAGACCCAGTCTCTTTCACTTTGTTGCTTGTCACCGTGAATTGCCAAGGCAGGCCATCCGTCAGCTCTCAAGTAACTGGTAATGTCATCACAAGTTCTCTTGGTAGAAGAGAAAATCAACACCTTCGACTCCTTGTCGGCAGTGGCGGTTTCCAAGTGCTTGACCAATCTGTCACGCTTTTCGTACTCAGTCACAACCTCGACGAGTTGAGTGATGGTGTGAGAAGCAGCCAATTCCAAAGAACCAATGTTGACTTGAATAGGGTCGTCCAAGTAGTCTCTAGTCAAGGCCTGGACTTCCTTTGGCCAGGTAGCAGACCACATCAAGGTTTGACGGTCTGGTCTAATTTGGTCAACGATTTTTCTAATTTGAGGTTCGAAACCCATGTCCAACATTCTGTCGGCCTCATCCAATACCAAGTAGGTGACTCTCTTCAAGTTAGTTTTGCCCATTTCCAACATATCGATCAATCTACCGGGTGTGGCGATACAGATCTCTACACCTCTGGCCAAGTCTCTAATTTGCTGGCCCTTTGGAGCACCACCATAGACACAGGTGTTTCTGATTCTGGAGGAAGATCCGAACTTGGAGCATTCCTGTTGAATCTGAACCGCCAATTCTCTGGTGGGAGCCAAAACCAACACAATAGGACCGTCTCCAGGGCTCAACAAGGGCTGAGCGTTGATGTGGACGATGGAAGGCAAACAGTAAGACAAGGTCTTACCGGAACCAGTGGCAGCGATACCGATCATGTCTCTACCGCTCAAAGCCATGGGCCAACCCTGGCACTGGATGGCGGTAGGCTTGGGGAAACCCTGAGCCTTGACTTCTTTCAACACGTAGTCAGGAAATCCGGCTTCGTCGAAGTCGGTGATGGGCTTGGGGATGTCGGTACCTAACACGGTCATTTGGTTCTCCTTTCTGAAAGAGGCCACGTCTTGTTCGGAACGCGAGGTGACTTCGGGGTTTTCCTTGTAGAAATTTTTCTCGAACTTGGGCAAAGAGTCCAAGTCCCATTCTGGAGTGGTCAATTCGACTCTTTCGTCGTAACGGTTTCCACCACGGCCCCCACGGCCTCCGTAACCGCCACGGCCACCGCCGAAGCCACGGTTTCCACCGTAGCCGCCGTTATTGTAGCCGCCGCCGTTACCGTAGCCTCCGTTGTTGCCGTAACTGTCGTTGTTGTTGCTGTAACCGCCGTAAGAGCCTTCGTTGTTGTAAGACATGTTTGTGCAGAAGAAACAGGCGAATGAAGGGCCTTATATAGATAATTTTTTTTGCGAAAAGAAATTTGCGATGTCGATTACCGGATGCGGAAGGCAGTGCGCGATGGGGCGTGGGTGTGATAACTGGAGAGATGGTGCGCGATGGGGCATATAGGGGGGATTAGACAGGTAAACTGGTATAGAAGATTTGGATGGGGTAGAGGGAGTGGAGTGAAGTTGGAATTTTTCCATAAGGAAGTGAATAGAGTAATTTGGCGGGGTCTCTCTTCTGGCTGAATGCGCATTTTTCACCTGCTCATCCCCAGTAGAAGGCTACACTATTTCCACGGTAATTACGGGGTTCTGCCTATATTTCTATGGTAATTGTACGGTATTGCCTCTAATTTTATGTTAATTGTACGGTATTGCCTCTATATTTATGGTAGTTGTACTGTTTCCCTCTATTTCTGTGGTAGTTGTATCCTTTCCCTCTATTTCTTCCTTAGACTTAAATTTTTCAATTGAACTTTTTATCTCCAGAATTCTCTTTGTACACTTCTACCTTCGCTACATCTGCCATTACATGCAATATATTCGTAGTATACACGGCGGGGCCCACCCAGACTGCCGCCAGACTGCAAGCAGCCTAAATGCTAGTGTGATACCCGCCAGCCTCGATCTTCTCGCTGAACTTCTCTTCGATCACAGTACAGAGTTCCGACAAATTGTCCAAGCCCTGGTGCAACGCTTCCACAGCGGTGATGTTGCCGTATGTCTGGATTCTGATGTTCAATTTGTTCTCCGAGGGGTGGGGAATGGAGTAACCACAAAATTCCACCTCAGGGTTCTTCATGATGATGTAACGCAAGGCATTTCCCAAGGTATGGTCCTCATCAATCACCTGGAAAGAGGCAGCAGTTCCGTCCTCTGAGGCTCCGGGTAATAATCTAATCTTTTCCAAGTCGTATTCTTGTTCTTGTTCCTGTTCCTGCTCGGCATGTTCGTCGACCATTGGGACATCTACGGTTTCTTCGGCCATGGTGGGAGTGATGATGAGGTAACGGTAGTTGAAAATTTTAGTTTATGATGGGTCGTGCGCGGGATCATGGGAGAGAGTATGGGGAGAGTATAGGGTACCTGGAAGCTCTAGAGAAGAGAGGGTACGAAGAGCATGAGTAGGGGTTGGAGAATAGGATGGGTTTGGAATATTCTGCTAATTTTTGGCCTTTTAGAAGTAGACGTCGTTGTTTCTTCTGGGAGTTTTAGGAGTGAATAGCATTAATTTGAGGAAATCAGGTCACATATGATGAAAACATCCATTTGAGAACATATTCTACAAGAATTTAATATTTCTAGACCGTTTCCAAAACCATATCTACTCTCCCTCCCTTTTCAATCGTACTCTATCTCCTTTCGCTTAGTTGCAAAATCGTGTCCCGCACGACCCAACATAGACTCGCGTTGTTTACAAATATCATAGCTGTCATATACAGACACAAGCTCCTACAAACGGCGATTCCTACGATTCAAAGTGCACTTCCTCGAGTTCATTCAAGTCTCTAATTCTTCAACTCGAATTTGGAACTTTTTCCAACCCCAGATCATCCTTATTCCCCAAGATACCCGTCCCTTCAGTCCCTTTGGCCAATACCAAGCCTTCCATAGCTCCCATGGTGGAAGACTTATCCCACCCGATTTCGGAGTCTTATTTCCATCTATCCCAAGACAATGACTCAGATATCAGTAACACCTCGTCAATAGAGTTCGACGATGACAGCTTCAGCCGCATTCCTGAACAAATGGCTCAGGCCGATAATGATACCAAGCATGATACCTCGCTTTTGATGAAGTTTGCCCAGGAAATTGATAGAAACCACGTCATGGAAACCAACACCGGGGCCAGCTCCATCCCTACATATCCCATCCACTATGAAATTCCCCACAAGAAAGACCCTATCAATGACCAATTCGATGAATCAGACTCCAACGACACCAGAAATGAGATGTACGAAACAAGCACCAAATTCGGGGTCCCCACCCCCAAGCAACCGTCTGCATTCGGTATGGGCCACAAAATTGCCTCTCCAGCACCTCCATTAATTTCGTCACATTCTACACCTTTGATGTCCAAAAAGGGCACCAACAACTTGAAGTGGTCCAAATACTCCAAGGAAAACTATCTTCCCGATATTAATGAGTCCCGCGACGATACCACCGCCAATGAGTTCTTTAGACCGGCACATAGCCGGAATTTAAGCAAGCATAGTCGAATGAACAGTTACAACAGAGAAGAAGACACATTTATTCAGCAGCCGCGGTTCACCATCCAGGAGTTTGTCGAGGGAGTGTTGCCGATGTTCAGTGAACAGATTTCCGAGCAAGTCCGGGCAGCGATCAACGAGTTGGTTATTTCCAACAATAAAAATGCATCTCAGGACAAAGACCATCTCCAGGTGAACAAACCCACACAAAATCACAGCCAGCACAGGCATTCGAACTCTCAGGGCATTTTCATCACCCCAATCCGCAGCCATACCGATTCTGTCAGCGACAGCACTTCCGAAGATGATCTCAGCCTCACGGGACGAACCGGGGCACCTAATGACCGGAAAAAATTCACCGTGAACCACGACGGCAGCATCCATACGCATGACAATCCGGCCAAACTGCGGGAGAAGAAGGAGGTCGAATCTCCCGTCACCACACCGCCGCATTCGCAGGAATACTCTGAGGCAAAGGACTCGGTTGTGCAGAGTGACTCGGCAGAACTCGATGGCTTGCGGCAGGAAATTGAGCGGTTAGAGCAGGCAAATATGGAGCTTCGGGTGGAATTGAGCGATGCACGGGCTACAATTGCCGAGAAGGAGCAATTACTCGAAGAACTGGGTCAGAATCACACAGAATTGGAAATAGGGTCTCTGCACGAAACACCTCATATAACGGAGCTAAAGGATCGGGTTAACGAGTTATCCCGCGAATTATCGAGGGCAAGAATCGACCGGGACATGGCCAACAACGAATTGTTGTGGTACAAGCATCAGAAGACCAGCAAAAGCGATATGGGCACTCAGGTGCAAAATGAGAACCACCACACAGAAATTGCCGATTTGAACGCCAAAATTTCGCTTTTGGAGCAGGAAATTGGAGACCGATCGCTGCTTCTCACGGAGTCTGCCATCGATCCCCGATTCCACCGCCATTACGCCAAACTCCAGCTCTACAAAGTGGACTCGCTCTCCAAAATCGCACTAGCCAATATGGTGAAAAACCTTATGCTCTCACTTTTAATCGGGGACGTGGACAGTTTGCCGGTTCAGGCCGCCCGCTACGGCAAGTTCCTTGGCATGGCCATGGGATTCATGGACAACATCCATGCCGCCGTCTACCTGCCTGCCCCGGTAAAGCCGTCTGATTACTTGCGGATGCAGGACACCGAGTCTCTCGCGACACTTCACCACTGCCTTGAGGGAATGGAGCAGATTGTGCGGGATAGGACACTGCGGGGGCGGCGAGGGGCGTCACGGGAGGCTGGGGATGTAGTGGGGGCCGGCGATGACCCGGCACGTGCTGGCACTGGCGGTAGGAGTGTGGCCAGGACGGTATAAGTCACGTGACCACTGAGATCGACCACCTTGAACCGGGCTGAGGCGGTTTTCCCGTAAAATCAAGCAATAAACGAGTGAAGTAGTTCCCTGTAGCGATTATATAGACACTAGAACCCATGTCACAGCATCCCCAACAATGGAGTGTCCACATTTCCATGTTTTCTTAGTCCTCCCAAAATGTCGCGCGAGCGACATTCTCCCGACACATCCAAAACACTCAACCCCAGAAGCGCAACACTAAAGTTACAATCTAAACTATCAGAACTTTTCTTTATTTGATACCATCGCACCACCCCAGATCCAACTACCTGTGTATCCCGGTGCTTGCTT
Source organism: Suhomyces kunorum (assembly GCA_030561465.1). Taxonomy (NCBI): domain Eukaryota; kingdom Fungi; phylum Ascomycota; class Pichiomycetes; order Serinales; family Debaryomycetaceae; genus Suhomyces; species Suhomyces kunorum. The sequence continues at coordinate 69,066 of JAKTXF010000022.1, read as the reverse complement.
ACGTAACCGCACCGTTTCTCCCTTCCCTGCCCTTCTCCCCGTCCTTCGCAGTGACGTTGCTCCTTCTCGTGGAGACCCGCTGTGTATGAGCTACATCCTCCATTGACCATGGGAAAATCCGCCGTCTCGTCCAATTCGGGGCTACTGGGCCGCCAGAGACCGTCCCCCTCCCAGAAGAAAGCCCGAAGTGGCACTTCCTCCACGCCGATGCTGATGAATCAGACCTCGGGTGACCCTGTTTCCGATGAGAGAAAGGCCCTGGCCCAGCCCAACTTCCTCTTTAATTCCGGCCGACAGGACTCCATCGGCACGTTGTTGAACTCCTACCAAGCGGGAAATGCCCCTAATACCTACACATTGAATGCCAAGGACTCCCGGCAGTTGCCCCAACCAGTGGATGCCAATTACCCCAGCTACTACATGAACCAGAGAGAGCTGCTCCAGCAGGGATTTCCGCCGCAGCAGCTGCCGCTGCAGCCCCTTCCAAACCCTCAGGGCTCCCAGCAACTCCCCCAGACGCGGCCTCGTGGCGATAGTATCTTCCTTCCTCCTCCCATCAACCCCAATTCCACCGGCATCAACGCCTCCAACCCTCCCCCAAACCCCAATTCCTTCTCCCGCTCCAACAGCATCTTCAGCTCGTTGATCCAGATCCCGGGCTCGGGCAAATCCACCAGCGACCAGGCTGGAAAACCCTATAGCAATAATAATGTCAACTCTGCAGGCGGATTCAACATTACCAATCGCCCCCGCCAACTATCGTTGTTTCCCAACGGCCAGGAACAGCTCTCCCTAGAAGACCTCGAAAACCTTCTCAACAAAGAGAGCTTAGGCAATCTATTGGCAAGTCAGCCCCAGGATCCCAAATCCAACCCTCAGTCTGGTACGAGGTCCAAGTTTGGCTCCGTTGACCTTTCAATGTGGAACGACAACAACTTGCCTGGTGGCAGCATTGGCGGCTTTCCAGGCTCGATCAGTGGATTCAATGGAAGTCTCAGCGATTTCATTGCCGGAATGATATCCAACGGAAGCATAGACTTGAGCAACATGAGCAACGAGCAACGAAGAGACTCCATATTGAAAGTCATCAACGATCAGCAGAATTTGAGACAATTGCGTGTTCCCAGTGATAGTACTAATGAAAGCCAAACCGGCTCAATTTCTACTGCTGCATCAGGGTTGGGTACGAAGTTGAGAGAAGACATATTTGATAAGTCTAAAGATAACACCATGCAAAGTGGCAACTTCAATCTTCGGAAAATCGATGAAAACCCCAAAGTTGGCACCATTCCTGAGAAGAACTTGGCCATTCCCCACATTGATAAGACGCATATGTCTCCTACGTCGTCGCTATCGTCCTGTTCTTCGGTGAAGTATGATGAGCCCCAGTCTCCTAAGACATCGCCTAATATGTATCATACCCGGCTCAATCCTCAAGTTCAGCAACACCAGCAACAACAAGTTCAACATCCACAGTACAATCAGCACCAGGCCCAGCAGCAGCAACAACAACAGCAATTTCAGAATTATAATCAACAAGGACAGCAAGCACAGATTCAATCCCAAAATCCCTCTGCACAACAACGCATGTTCCAGGGATATCAAGGGCTTTCTCCTCAGAACCAATTTCAATATAATAACTTTTCCACTCAACAAACCCAACTGAGCAATTCTTTCAACAGTGGTGTTCCGCCCAATGTCACAATGAGAAATTTAAACCAACCGCAACAGAACTACATGAACCCACAGACAAATTTCCAGCAATTTATGCCCCAAAATTATTCCAACCCAGCACAAATGCAACAGCCATTACAGCAACAGTCTAGGCAACAAGCCATGCAGCAAGATCTGTCGCTGCTTCAACCTCAACAGCAACAACAGAAGCAGGCTCAACAGCTTTCGCAAACCCAGGTTTCAGACGAGAAAGAAAAACCTGGAAATTTGAAGAGAACTCGGACGCAGAGAAAAGAAACAGTTGCATCTCCCAAGTCATCTAAATCGAATGTGAACGATGCAAATCTAGTCCCTGCGCAACAATTTGTGAAATCGGAAGATGGAAGGCCTTTGCTTGGAGCTACCAAGATCGATCAATTGATGTTGGTCATTCAGGCAAGAGAGAAAGGAATAACAAATCCTATCAGACAAGCTCCTGATGGTAGTATTTTGGCACCGAATGATATGCCACTCGCAAGAGGGAAGGAAGATTTAAACACTGGCGTCTTACCAGCTCCTGTGAGTTTGGTAGGTGGTGTGGACAAGCCTACAAAGCCTTCAGGAAAGGATGGCGGTGATGATGACGAGTGGGGAAATAAGAGAAAGAAGCAAAAGAATCAGCAATGTCCCTACTGTTTCAAATATTTCACTCAATCCACTCACCTCGAAGTTCATATCAGATCGCATATCGGTTACAAGCCTTTTGAGTGTAACTACTGTCACAAGAAGTTCACGCAAGGAGGTAATTTGAGAACTCATTTGAGATTGCACACTGGTGAAAAGCCGTTCACTTGTGATGTTTGCAATAGATCGTTCAGTCGTAAGGGTAATCTTGCAGCTCATAAGTTGACGCATGATAATTTGAAGCCATATGAATGTCGTTTGGATGGATGTGACAAATCCTTTACACAGCTCGGAAACTTGAAGTCTCATCAGAACAGATTTCATTTGAATACCTTGAACGATTTGACACACAAATTGGCTGAACTTAGCGGCTCAAGTTGGTCTACCTTGCCTAAAGAAGAGAGGGAGTTATTATTGTACTTTAAGGAATTATACAAGAACTCTAACAAGGGTATACGTGGAAGAGGAAAACAAACGCAAGCATCTGCGCAACAGCCACGGCCAGATGCATTGCCTGCTGAATCACCATCTTCAATGGTAAATTCCACCAGTCCTTCGAACGTTCCCACAAGGGGCCAATTTGAATTTCAATCTTCACAGAATCCAAATCTTCAGAACTTGCCTAGACAGCAGGTTCAACCCATTCCACCGCAATTTAATCAAATGCGCCAACCTTCGCTAGATATGGAGTCAAACTCCTTTCGTGATGGCGGCCAAATCGGAGGTGGACTACCCTACCAGAATCAAGGGGTATGAATGAAGGTTGTGATGAATTCATGAGTAATTAATGAAACTAGAAAGATTTTTAGCTAATGCACAAAAGTTTTGGGAACAGTAGAATTGGATGGTTGGAAATTAGCAAATACACGGTTTGAGACGTGATCTTGAAAAGAGATACGCAACAATTCAATGTAGACTCAATATAGTAATTTGTTATAGTCAATTTGTGTGTTTGAAATTCACCAATGATCGTAACCTTTCTGAAAAATGTGAAAAATCGAAAAAACAAGTGAAATATTCAGTAAAAATACGCTATCTTCATCAAAAATTCACCAAAAAAGCAGCAAATTCGAACCAACACATGGCTCTACATTCCAAAGTCTCCCTTCACCCATTACGTTTCCTATCTCACGTTCCTATTCTATCTCTTCTTCCTCACCACATTCTGCTTACTCTGCACATAGAACACGCGACTTCATCAGATCAAATTTAAGGAAACATTACCATATCACTCCTGGTAAAACCTCCCATTCCACGCCGTTGATACCTATTGGAGACCAAGTGAGGGTCCAGTCACGTTCAAATTGCCCTACCAAGTTCAAATCTCGAAAAGAATCGGTCTTTTGAAGCCGAAACGTGTCAAATCTTGCTCTTCGAACGCGGCTCTTCATATTACTTTCTTGTCATGAACTTCCTCTCCAGTGCCTTCAGCAGTCTTACGGGAACTTCCATCCCCTACACGTATAAGGAGAAGATCGTGGATCCAACCGCTTCCGGTCCTCTCAATTCCAGAGCCATTTGGACGGTGTATAATGGAGTTAATCCAAAGAGTGACAATGCCCCAGTGACTATATTCGAGTTTGAGTTGAAGAATCCCGCCAATATTCAACGTGGCTATGACTTGTTGGCGAAAAACGCCTTCAAGAAGCTGAAACTCATTAAATTTCCCGGAATCATCTCCATTCTAGACTACATCGAATCAGAGTCCCATTTGTACATCATCACCGAACCGGTGCTTCCCTTGGTTTCCTACTTGCAAAACCACCTAGATGGCGTGTCCAAGGATGCCAAATTGTACGGAATCTACAGTTTGGCCCATACATTGCTGTTCATCAACATGAAAGCTAACTGTTTGCACGGAAACATCAACATCTACAACTCGGTCTACGTCAGCCAATCGGGAGACTGGAAGGTGTTCGGATTCGAGGTTTTGACCAATTTGACGTCTGATCCAGACCAGCCCATCTATAGATTGTCCCGGGCCATGCCTGGATTCGATACTTCTATCGATCCAGACCAGATTAGACAATTTCCCATTAAATTAGATTCGTTGAACTTCGGAACTTTGATCAACAATATCATGTCTATCGACGATTTCTCGTCGATTCCTCCCGATTTGGACTCCAACAAGATCAACACCCTGAAGATCCCTTCGTTCCTCTTGTCGTCGTTGAAGAAACTCTTGACCTCCAATCCCTCGATGCGAATCACCATCGAGAAGTTTGTGCAAGAAACTGAGGCAAATTTCACCAGAAGCAACATGATAATTCGGTTCAACCAGCATCTCGAGGAGTTGAAGTTCAAGAACGACGCTGAAAAATTGGAGTTTTTCAAGGTCGAGCTTGCCAATTATATCACCGATGCAAACGGCCAAGACGTGGGTTCAACCTACCCAAACGGCTTCTTGGATTACAAGTTGCTTCCCGAATTAATTCTGCAATTCCAGAACATCTCCAAGTCCAAGCTGCAAGCTGCACTTAACACATTGTCGCCATTAGATATCCAGCAGAAACAAGAGACGATGTCGGTGATTTTGAACTATATTCTCAAATTCGGAGTCAACTTATCTTCAGCCCAATTTGACCGCATGGTTAAACCTCTTGTTCTCGATACTTTCAGCTTGAACGACCGTTCCATTAGGCTCATTTTGTTGAACCGCTTGCCTTCTTTCGAGTGCTTTTTGACCGAAGCAGAGGTGCAACTGAAGATCTTCTATAACGTGATTTCGGGATTCCAGGACACCAACTTCATGATCCGGGAAACCACATTGAAATCCATCACCATCATTATTGACAAGGTTCTGGTGAAACAGGTGAACCAGGACTTGCTCAAGATCCTTGCCAAGTCGCAAATGGACCCCAAACCGTCAATTCGGGTCAACACTTTGGTTCTTATTGTCAAGATTTCGGGAAAAATCTACAAGACGTCCAAGAACAGTGTTTTAATCACGGCATTGTCCAAGTCGTTGCGTGATACTTTCACTCCGTGCAAAATGGCAGCATTATCAGGATTCGAGAGCTTGATCGAGGAGTTCTCGTTGGAGGAGATCTGCAGCAAGGTATTGGGCCATTTGGCCATTTCGTTGATGGACAAAAAATCCACTTCCGTGCGTAAACGGGCAAAAGATATCTTCCAGTTATACCTTGATTCGGTGGAGAAGCATGCCAGGACTTTGCCCGATGTGGATGACGATGGAGAATCAGAGGAAATGGAATTTTTCAGCAAATTCGGTCCTAGTGAGAGTTCTGGAGGAGACGGAACCACTACTCCAGGCACGGAGAAACCCGCCGAATCTGGCGGATTTTCGTTTGGATGGGGCATAGTCAACAAGCTTTCATCTGCCGGGATTGAGGGCACCTTGAACCACGATTTCAACTCTTCTACGCCCGATATCACGCGCATTGGCACCCCCACTACAGAGCCATTGCAGACCACGGCAGCAGCAAAAAAGGCAACCAATGCGCTCCCATTGGCCGATGAAGACAACTGGGACTTGGAGGACGATGGGTGGGGAGCACCTGACGACGAATTGGTGGACCAGACCCGGCAAATGGTGGTGGAGACGCCACAGGCAGTGAGACCGCCTCCTAAGATTGGTGCGGCCTCGAGCCGTGCCAAGAAGCCATTGAAGCTCGTGACAAAGCCGTCCAAGGCGCCGGGGTCGACGTTGAAGTTGAAATTGACTGTGGATGAGGATGAGGACGATAACTGGGGCGATGTGTGGTGATTGGTTTTGGTTTTGGCATCGATAAGGAATATCAGGAGGTAAAAAAGATGGGACAGGGCCAAACATCGGGGAGAGAGAGAGAGAAGGATTGAATGATGAGAATGATAGGGAAGAACTACAATGATAGTACGAGGATCGTGCAGCGATAGGTCTAATTATGGTGCAATAATCAGGCCCAATCCATTTTATCCATTTACATCCATAATCAGGTGTTTCTGAGAATTCGCGACTAAATTCCCTTCAATTCCATACTCTCCAATTCCATTCTCCAATTCCATTCTCCAATCCCGCCCCTGCTATTGGCCCCTGCTTGGCTGTGGCCCCGGCACTGTGTCACTTTCGTTATCGCAGCAACTTTTCTCGGCACAGTCGTATCTTGGCGATTGGCACAATGCGCGTAGCCTCGATTTGAAGGGCCAGGGCAGAGGACCCTGGCAAACAACGCCTCCATGCACCGGAAACGCGGCGGAAACAAGATCCTTGAAGCCTCCATTGGTGGCACAACCAGAAAATCCATTTCAAACAGTGGGTTTGCTGCTATTTCCCTCCATTTCCACACCTCGTCCTCGGTGTTGTCGCACTTTTCCTTTTCTGTCTTTCATTTTCTCTTGACACCGGGTTGACACCTGTCGCGAAAAGTCTTGGCCCGGCAGCAAAATTGGGGCCGCACCTCCCCATGTCCGCATAAGGCAAATTCCAAGGCGGAGACTCCCAGAAATCCAAGCCTCCGAATTAGACTGCTAGTCCAGATGTAGACTCGGGATTGTTTTTGGTTAGAGAGGATATTGGTGTGGGGCACACATGCAGACATATCCGCTCCAGGTACGGCTCTGCCGAGAAATAGCTGCGAAATTAATTCGCAGCAAATGATGGAATGGTGTTCTGCAGAGAAGTATATATAGGAAGGAATAGAATGGGAGAGTATAGATCACATTGTATCTGCCGACTTTCATCCACTGATACCAGCAAACTCATTTTGACCAGTGCCGTTTGTCCTGGCTTATTGCAGTAAATTCTGACGTTTCAGTGAATTCTCATGAAGAATTTTGTTCGTGAATTCTGACTCTCCAGTGTTGACCCTCCAGTTCTAATCGTTATTCTCATCTTTTTCTCTGTCCACCATGTCAGAGAAGCTCGCTCCCGTGTTGAGCACCCAGGACATCGGGGACCACCATGTCGACCTCCATGCCATCACCTCCCACCCCATCTCGCTCAACCAGATCGGGCACTCCCTCTCCCTTGCCCAGAAGGAGTTTGTGTTGCGTAGGTTGAATCTTGACGGTCTTTTCGACACCCAAGACCTTCCTGTCACTGCCACTTTCATGATTGAAAAAGTCGAGACCATGTCAGAGCAAGATGCCGTGGCAATTCTTCGCCAGGCCATAGAGGACCACGATGGCGACGTCAACGTCCCCACGGTGGAAACCGACCTTTGGGAGCAACTTGTGTCCCGTCAGCCCGAATTTTCAGTTGCAGCCAAGCTTGAGACCAGTTTCAAGGAAAAGGCAACTGAAGTGGTCAATGACGTCCAATCCACGTCCTCTTTGGAGGACGCATTTTCTGAAGTTTACCAGGTGCTGGACTGGTCACTTCAGGTGCGGTTGGAGGCAGTATTGGTTTCTTACCACCTGCCTTATCAGGAGGTGCGGGCCATCTCCGACCCCTTCGATGACCCCTCAATTCCCGTGGAAACCCTCAGGGTATACATCTTAGGTATCATCTGGACCGGAATCGGCACCTTCATCAACCAGTTCTTTGCTGAAAGAAAACCCAGAATTTCTTTAGATTCTTCAGTGGTGCAATTGCTCCTTTATCCATCTGGTTTGCTTTTACTGACGATTTTGCCCAAATGGAAGTTCAAAGTATGGAAATGGACTATTGACTTGAACCCAGGGCCTTGGACTCACAAGGAACAGATGCTTGCCACGATTTTCTACGCTGTTTCCGGTGGTAACTCATACGTCTCCTACAATATTCATGTGCAGAAGATGAAACAGTACTACAACAACCAATGGGCCGATTTCGGCTACCAGACGCTTCTCATCTTGAGTACCAACTTCATGGGTTTTGGTTTTGCCGGAGTGATGCGTAAATTTGCTGTGTATCCCATCAAGGCCATCTGGCCCACCATTCTTCCCACCCTTGCTCTCAACAAGGCTTTGACCCAGCCAGAGCGCAGGCAGAACATCAACGGATGGACGATTTCTCGGTACTACTTCTTTTTCGTCGTTTTTGCCAGCTCGTTCTTGTATTTCTGGATCCCCAACTACCTTTTCCAGGCCCTTTCCACCTTCAACTGGATGACATGGATTGCCCCAAATAATGCTGATCTTGCCAATGTCACCGGTTCTCTCTCGGGTCTTGGATTGAACCCCATTCCTTCGTTTGACTGGAACGTTTTGAACTACAATAGTGCATTGGTGATTCCTCTCTACTCGCAATTGAACCAGTACATTGGCTCGTTCATCGCCTTTTTCGCCATTTTGGGCATCTACTACACCAACAACAACTGGTCGGCATACATTCCCATCAACACTGCTTCCTTGCACGACAACAAGGGCAAGATCTACAACCTTCGTGTAGTGGTCGATTCCAAGACGTTGTTTGACCAAAAGAAGTACGAACAGTATGGACCTCCATACTACAGTGCCGCAAATTTGGTTACATACGGAGCGTTTTTTGCAATCTACCCATTTGCCATTATCTACGAGATTTCGAACAATTTCCAGCCTATTTGGGCCGCTATTAAAGGTCTTGGAAGTTCTATCAAGAATATCAGAAGGTCCACCTACGATGGATTCCATGACCCCCACAGTGTGATGATGAAGAGATACAAGGAAGTTCCAGATTGGATGTTCCTCGTTATCTTGGTGCTAGCAATTGTTTTTGCCATTTTGGCCGTCAAGCTCTACCCTGCTGAAACTCCAGTTTGGGCCATTTTCTTTGCTGTGGGCATCAACTTCGTTTTCTTAATTCCATTAACTGCTGTTTATGCCACCACTGGATTCAGTTTCGGTCTTAACGTGTTGGTGGAGTTAATTATTGGTTATGCCATTCCCGGTAACGGTCTTGCCTTGAATTTCATCAAAGCATTGGGTTACAATATTGATGGCCAGGCTCAAAACTACATCAGTGACCAGAAAATGGGCCACTACCTCAAGATTCCCCCAAGAGCCATGTTCCGGTGCCAGATGTTGTCAGTGTTAATCCACTCCTTCATCGGGTTGGCAGTGATGAATTTCCAGATCAACGATATCAAGGACTACTGTGACCCCCACAACAAGCAGAAATTCACCTGTCCCAATACCACGGTGTTCTACAGTGCTTCGGTGCAATGGGGTGTGATTGGCCCTAAGAAGGTGTTTGGTGGAGTGTATCCTATTTTGCAATACTGTTTCTTGATTGGGGCTGGTTTGGCCATTATTTGTGTTGCAATCAAGAGATTTGCCCCAAAGAAATACGTCAAGCACTTCCAGCCCACGTTGATCATCGGAGGCTTCTTGATCTACGCTCCCTACAACTTGTCGTACTTCACGGGCGGCCTCTACTTGTCGGTTGCATCCATGTGGTACCTCAAGACCAGATACTCTGCGTTCTGGCAAAAGTACAATTATGTGTTTTCTGGAGCCATGACGGCCGGAGTTGCTTTCAGCGGCCTCATCATGTTCTTTGCCGTGCAATACCACGACAAGAGCATCGAGTGGTGGGGTAATACCGTGTCTTATCTGGGACTCGACTATGCGGGTGTGGCCCGTTTGAATGCTACCGAGAGTGCACCTGATGGTTATTTCGGCATTCGTAAGGGCCATTTCCCTTGATTTAATTCTTCCTTGACGTCTTCACGATTTTTCGGGGGCATTTGGCTCCGTAGATTGAATTAATGCTATGACTAAATACTGTAGAGGGCTAGACCCACACGGCATGTGCAAATCTGGGCAAATAATGAAAATTTAGCGGGAATGGCGTTCTGGAACCGAGTGAGCCAGTACGAGTAAATTATTTGCATATTTGCGGCGAGATTGCATTACTAACGGATTAATAATGGCAGGTGAATGAAGAGATGGGATAAAAATACGGCCAATTTTGACAGAGAAAGCGCAATTCTCGGTATTTTGTGCCAGTGGCAGTTCCGTCAGCAACAAGAGGGTCTGGCTTCGCAGCAATAACTAAGCAGCCACCCGTCAGCCCCAGTTTCGGACCCAGTCTCTCTATTGCCTAAGTATAGTTACTATAATTTCTTCTCTACTTTTTGCCGCACCTGTAACGAGCCCGCACAAGTGTCAGCGAAGTATTTTTCATATCGCGTTCCCTTTTGGGCATCTGGAACATTAAGTTTTTCGCAACTTTGACATCGGCCCGAGTTGACAGCAACATTTCTGGGCAAAATCGCTGCATATCATGTGGAAGCGGCCCGAGAGGTGCTAACTCTCAAGCAAAGTGACGTACACAAAAATCACCTTGAGCACCAAACAAAGTGCTGTTGCGTGAAAGGAGAATGGGACAATCTGAGCCCCACGGGCCGGTCATGGAATAGACCACAAAGACTACAAGATGAAGACCAATGGAAGCAGGGAAATGCAGATGGGATCCCAGATCGACGCCGAAATTCGGCGATCGATCGGAACCAAGGGACCCGAAAGACGTATTCCAGGAACCCGAAGTGGATGCAAAGATGGAGAAGTGGTAAGGAAAGGCGAGAATAGGCTAAAAACTATAAATGCGTAAATCGGGCTAGTTTCAGGGACTGGGCAGGACTAATTATCCGGAGAGTAGAAGCGCATGCAGTGACGTGGGCCAGAAGCGTTGGGAATCCGGGTGACGGGATAGTGGGCGCTGGGCGCAAATTGCAGAAATTGCAGAGCAAGTATGGGAGAAACAGCCTATTACGAACTCCTAGAGAACAGAGAAGTGGAGGATGGCGAAAGGAGCCGTGAATTCCGTGGATTGTACTTGTTTTAGCCTCCTCTACACGATTAGTGTGTATTTTATCCTCTTCTACGTTGTTTCTCCTATGATTTGCCGTTTCTGCTAATCAAATCCGTCTTACACCATTACTTGACTAATTCCATTCTATGCGTCTTCTTCAAATAATATGTTCTTCGTCGTCTTCTCGCCGATATCCCTGCCGTATGTTTCTGCCAATCATAGGCCCTCTCCATATCCGTTCAGCCTTTCAGACCCCGGTGTGATTTTTCTGCTTGATATCTCCTCCGATCCGGACCGAAAATGGCTCATTTCACTAAAAAATAACGTCTCCTGTAAAGCCTTTTTGACAGGCTTTAGCCAGTAATAAGACACAGACTTGATGCAGCAAGTGGGAAAACTGCCCCAGAGCTCGTATTGGTTGCCAATGCCACCCTTCAATAAATGGGAAATCTCCTGACATCCCCAAACCTCCAGAATACCGTTTTTCTTTCAAAGTTTCGCTGTAGTGTCGATCTCGGACCGGGATGCAGTGCCGCAAAATAATATTGGCGTGCAGGTGGTGCAAACCCTCCGGTTGTCAGGGCCTGGCAGGTATAAAGCAGTGGGGATCTACTGATCGATCAGATAAAATCAATCAGATAAGTTTGGTTTCGGATTTTTCATCATCTTCATCATGAGTTTGGAGGAAAAAGACGAGGTCAAGCTAGAAAACGTCACCGTGGCTGCACCCAAGGCTGTGGAGTATGCCTTGAACGACAACCAAATCAACTTCGTGCTTCGAAGATTGAATTTTGATGGATTGGAGGCCTCCAATGACCTTCCTCCCGCAGCAGAGGTGATGATCGACCACATCGAGGCGTTGACTGAGGCTCTGGCGTTAAGAATCGTGGAAATTGCCGTGAAGGACCACGAAGGAGACGTCAATCTTCCTACTCAGGTCTACGAGTTGTACGTCAATTTGGCCAATTATTCTGACGATAAAGAGCTCAAGATCTCTGATATTTCTAGTTCTGAAGATAATTTCAACTACCTTGAAATTCTGGACTGGCCCTTGCAAATTAGAGTGGAAGCTGCTCTCATTGCCTACTATCTGCCTTACCAAGAAGTCCGTTCCGTGACTTCTCCAGTGGAAAACAACATCGACACCCCCTGTGAAACTCCCCGGGTGTACCTTTTGGGCATTATTTGGGTTGCCATTGGTACCTTTATCAACGAGTTCTTTTCGCAAAGACAACCCCGGATTATTTTGGACTCTTCGGTGGTGCAATTGTTTCTTCTTCCCTGTGGAAAATTCTTGGAATACGTGTTGCCTAAATGGAAGTTCAGGGTATGGAGATACACCATTGACCTCAATCCTGGACCCTGGAGTTTCCGTGAACAGATGCTCGCCACTATTTTCTACACCGTTTCAAGTACTCCAAATTACGCACACTTCAATATTCACATCCAGAAAATGGACCTCTATTTCGGCAACAAGTGGGCCAACTATGGCTACCAGACGTTGTTGATCTTATGCACCAACTTCATGGGGTTCGGTTTCTGCGGTTTGTTGAGACGCTTTGCCGTCTATCCCGTCCAGGCTATGTGGCCAACTTTGTTGCCCACTCTTGCCCTTAACAGTGCCTTGACCAAGCCGGAAAAAAGACAGAATATCAATGGATGGACCATCTCGAGATATAAGTTCTTCTTCATCGTGTTTTTCATCTCGTTCTGCTACTTCTGGCTACCAGGCTATTTGTTCACTGCTCTCTCGTACTTCAACTGGATGACCTGGATTGCACCCAAAAACTTCGATTTGGCCACCATCACTGGTTCCGTTACCGGGCTTGGATTTAATCCCATCCCTTCGTTAGACTGGAACGTGTTGAACTACAACCTTGCCTTGAGTATTCCCTTGTACTCGCAATTGAACCAGTACATCGGCACCCTTCTTGGTTTCTTCATCATCACCGGAATGTACTACACCAATACCTACTGGGCCTCGTACATGCCCGTGAACCCTGTTGCTATTTACAACAACAAGGGAGTGAAATATCCATCTAAATCCGTCATGAACGAAAACAATACTCTCAACAAACAGAAGTACCTCAACGTTGGGCCTCCTTACTTCACTTCGGCATACTTGCTCCGGTACTACATTCTCTTCATTCTCTACCCATTTGTGGTGGTGTACGAGCTCTTGTTGAATTATCGGGTTATGTGGAAATCTATTAAGGAAGTGGCCAAGTCCATTCGTCACTTAAACCGCGATGACTACGAGGAGTACAAGGACCACCAAAGCAGAATGATGAGAAAATACAAAGAGGTGCCCGACTTGGTGTTTATTTTCATTCTCATCATTTCTATTGCCTTGGCCATAGTGTGTATCAAGGTCTATCCTGTGGGTGCGCCAGTTTGGACGATTTTCTTTGCCATTGGTGTCAACTGTGTCGTTTTGGTCCCCTTGGTGATTGTAGCTGCCACCAGTGGATACACTTTCACCCATAATGTCGTTCTTGAAGTCATTGTTGGAGCGGCTCTTCCCGGAAACGGAGGTGCGTTAAATTTCACCAAGGCACTTGGTTTCAATATCGAGTCTCAGGCCCAGCAGTACGTGTCTGACCAGAAATTGGCGCACTACGCCAGAATTCCCCCATGGTCCAGTTTCAGATGCCAGATGATCTCGGTGCTTGTCCATTCCTTTGTTGGTTTGGGAGTTATTAATTTCCAAATTGACACCATCAAGGACTACTGTGACGCCAAGAACGTGCAGAAATTCACATGTCCCGGAGTGAACCGTTTCTTTAATGCTACAGTTCAATGGGGACTTATTGGACCAAGAAGAGTGTTCAAGCTCTATCCATTCTTGCCATGGTGTTTCCTCATTGGTGTGTTCTTGCCTATTCCTTGCTTGCTTGCCAAGCGTTACCTTCCTAGGAAGTACACCAAGTACGTCCAGCCCACGTTGATTTTGGGAGGTATTCAAATTTACACTCCATTCAATCTTTCTTACTACACCGGAGGATTGTACTTGTCAATTGCATTTATGTGGTACATCAGAACCAGATACCCATCGTGGTGGGGCAAATATAACTACCTTCTTTCCGGAGGATTGACTGCGGGAGTTACCTTTGCAGCAGTGATTATTTACTTTGCTGTGCAATATCACAATATCCAGGTCAACTGGTGGGGAAATACTGTTGCCAGAGCCGGATTCGATGGCAAGCAGCTGGCCCGTTTCAATGCCACCAAGCATGCGCCCGATGGGTACTTTGGGCTCAGAAAGGGGCATTATCCATAGATTTCTAGATAGATTTAATGAAGATGAGAGGATAGATATGCTTATTGAACATATGATGATAAGATAGAACTAATGGAGACGTTGGTGAAGAGAGAATTAATGAAGATGTTGACGATAGGAGGGTAGAATTAATGGAAAAGAAGATGAGAGGATAGATTTAATGAACATATGATGACAGGATAAGTTTATTGAATATGATGATGATGAGGGGATATATTTAATGAACATATGATGAGATAGGAAAGATCTAATAAACATATTGAAGGTGAAGAGGGAAACTGTTTTCCATGGTTATATTCATAGAGGTTGGAAATGTAGGAATAGAGACTATAGAACGAGGCCAAGAATGTTAGTTTCTGGTAGGGTTTAAGTTTTAGTAGACTACGGTGTGGATATAGAAATATCCAAAGATTGAGCTGAGAATGCGAGTAGGAAATCATTTTCCAGCGAGTCCAATGATATTGTCCAATGAGATGAAGAAGAGGTGTAGGATGTCCCGAAGATTGGATTGACAGAGTAGAATTGAAGTCAAGAGAGCCTCAGTAGTCCATTGGGATTAACGGAGTCAAGCTAGCTACGAAACGAGGAGCAAGTAAATTTCTCATAAGTTATAGATTAATAAAAACATGAAGCTAGATAGCCCGATTCCCATAGATTACCTGCCTCTAAAGGCTGTAAATTTTCTTATTGGTCTACAACAATGGATAACTAGAAATGCCGTAGGCAGTATTATAGATCACTACAATTCGAATATTCCCCATGCTTATCAAACACTTCAGTTCAGAAGAAATAATTAATTATGCACATTATCAGTAATTTATCCAATAAATACCCAGGAACGTACCAATTCTACAATCTGTGGAGCCCAAATCTTCACATGACTAACCCTGACTCTTCACAATATCAAGTCTCAATAAACATCTACACTCAAAATCTACACCTCCAATAATTTGCAACGATTATGCCATCGTCCCCCAGCTCAACATTTGACCTCTTTTATCTGTCACTTTGCAGTCCCTGCAGATTGCCGTATAAGGCAGCGTTCCATATCTGGATCGTATACAGGAGAGATACCATGCCAGGGTTCCAACACCGGGGTAGGGGCCCCGGTCCAAGCAGTACGACGAATTTTTCACCGTCACGAGGAACACGATGGCGAGGCAAACAGCACCGCTTGCCACTAAAGCTCTCCCCCATAAATATCCTTCAATTGTCGTAGAGAACGTGTTCAAATCACTCTATAAACCAAAAATGAGACCATGCGGAAGCTCCGCAAAGTCACGTTGATCTCCACGTTCGCAGCCACTATCATATGAAGGTGTCTTGCTTCCCCACCAAGATGATTAATTGGGTGGGGCAGAACGGCGTGGCCACGTAAAAACGTAAAAACACGTATTTCTGGAGGGTGACCAGATTGTTTTCGGGCATAAGCTCCACAAGCACGCGAGCCACAGTAACAAAATCACGCTGACAATAAATAAGGTTGGCGGATCGATTCCTACCCCACTTAGGACGAATGGAAGAAAAGTGCAGTATGGGAAGAGAATAGAGAATAGAGAATAGAGAATAGAGAATAGAGATAGAGAGAAAAAATAGAGGGAATATAGTGAGAATATGGAGAGAAATAATGGAAAATGTTCTGTGCGAGAATCCATAGGAATTAATGGGAATTAATGGGAATGAACTGGAATGCAGTGGCACCCATGGAAACCTTCTACAGCCAAGAAGAACTCTTCCTGCAATCCATGGAGTAATCGCAAAATGGCGCGACCATTGATTGTCGGTGTGGAGAGCACTTCCCAACTGGGCAAGGTCCTGCCTATAGGATGGAGTCCCACGGACACGGTCACCCCGTGGAAGTGTCCGGAAGACGGGTTCAGACAGACATTTCCGAGGAAACGAGAGAGTGGTGGAAACCTTGAAGTAGAGTTCATGATCTAATTTCCCGGATTCCACCAATTGTCGCTGTTTCTCGCTGATTATCACTGAAAATCACTGATCCTACAGATTAACTACCGCATGGATTCCGCGGTGTTTGCGCGATTCGCACTTATATTACTGCCAAAAAATTCAATCAGGCAGCTAAGAGGAGGTAGATTTCGCTTTCCGTGGCCGCTGGGGCCTCGACTCGTCACTAGGGTGTAGTTAGAGCTACAGCAATGGACGCAGGAGCTGCAATAGTGGCCCTGGAGAGTTGTTGAGGGTATGTGCGCAAATTGCCGGGCTCATAACCGAATGATGACCATGGCAAAATCGCAAAGAGCCGGCTCCAGAGACTGGAGGCTGGAGGCAGTGTGGCGGCCGTTGTGAACGCGGTAACGGCACGACATCCTCAACCACTTGCCTTTACTGCTTTAATGCTTGATCAGCTTAAAGTAACCACACCCTCTTTGTCTCTGTCTCTCTCTTTATCTGATCTCAGCTGCATCTCATTCTGCATCTCAGTTTTGCGTGTCGGCCCGATGCAGTGCGGCCAAAATGTCGCATTTGCGCGACATGCAAACCAACGGTAATGCCGCCTAATCCCAGACTACTTCCCTTCTATAACCTGCAATATTCTATGACCCACACCCCTCTTATCCACACACTCCTCCTTCCATTTTCCCTCTTCCCTTTTCCCTTTCTCTTTCCCTTTCTCCTTCCTTTCTCCCCCTCTTCCTCCGATAAGCTTCGCATTTCCCAGCCCCGCCCTCGTAACCATACTGCCACCCCCTATCAGATAAGCGCGTGCGCGCACCAGAAAAATTTCATGTGTAGATATCGTTTGTCCATAACTATAAGATAACCACTGTGTCGCCCTCACTCTTCTTTCCTTCTGTTGTTTCCACACAAGTCCCAGTTTCTCGTGCTCGTTCCATCATCGCCGTGCTGCCACCGCCATTCCCGTGCCCCTTTCCGTTTTCCCGGCCATGATGTCGTTCACCTCGGAGCTCGACTCCTCCTTGAACAACTTGTCCCTTGTGGACAGGTCTGAGGCCGGCGCCAGTCCCGAATATCGTCCCCACGTGTTGGCCAAACAGACAGCACCGCAGAAGTCGTTGTTGTCGACGTCTTTGGCCAACGAACGCACCGCTTTCTTCTCCTTTGAAGACAGTGACCGTCGCTCTACCGAGAACGTGGAGTCTTCCCGCTTCACCGACGACCACCCCGAGCCCGAGCTCCTAGCATCCTCCGTGGGCAAAGACATCAACGGCCACCTCATTCCTTCGTCGTCCACCATCTCCCTTCTCTCCCTCAACAACCTCCACAACGACCTCGACTCCACATTGAGCGCCGCCCCCAAAGACAAGCTCCACCAGCCATTCCCCCCCGCCGTGGGCCAGCCCCAGGCCTTCATCGACAGAAAGAACTCCTACAGCGCCATTCCATCCAGAAACTCCGTTACCCACTTGAACCAGATGCGCATGCAGCCCCATCTGCGGTTCACGTCGCCGCCTCCCCAGGCAGCATCCCAGACGCCGTTCGAGCCCTACCACTCCAAAGCACAGAACATCCCCATGGCCAAAACCGCCATTATCGTGCCGGACTCGCCCTCGTTGGACCCCACGTCCTTGGGCGGGTCGCCCTCGCGGTTCTGGCTCTCGTCTCAGACTCCCCCCAGATCCTTGGCCAACTCCTACTCTAGATCCTCCAGAACATACCTTTATCAAATGCAGCATGCCATGACCCCTGCCATCCAGCCCCAGACCCCGCTTGCCCCACAGAACGATACCTTGCCCCAGCGCTCCATGTACCTTCCCCTTCAGCCTGCCAGCGACCACAACTACACCACGGCCGCCGTGTATTTGGTGTCAAACTCGGTTTCCAACGGCTCGAGCTCGCCCACTTTGGTGCCGGTGAAGACTCCGCTCGAGGAGCCTCCCATGACACCCTTGTTGTTGAACAGGAAGACGATGGAGGCCAGCGATTCGTATTTCGGCAATTTTGCCGGGTACGCAGATATCGGCACCAAGGACATAGCCAGCGTGGCTACCCTTATGGAGGAGAGCGAAGCTGAAGAGGAGGCAGAGGAAAAATAGAACTGGGATACATAATAGGAAATGGATACAAGGCATATGACCATATATTAAAATTGAAGCACTATGCTATTGCTACGAGGCCCGGCCCGGAGTCCGGGGCTAGGCGTAATTATTTAATACCTTCACTTCATTAATACAGACTAATTGGGATAGAAATGTAGATGGAGTAGTTATGGAATGGGATCTGCTTCTTCTCTATGAACAATCATCGTGACAAATTCTTCTTCGTAAAACGTGAATAGTTGGTAGCTTCACGATGTAATTATATTATATCTTCATGACTTTTGAGTCAACTCAAGACATGTTTCGATACTTCGAGAAATTCACTAATTTTCTGTTACTCTTTAAAATGCTATAAATATAGTACCAAAAACCTCCAAGAAATACATGGATATCTCCTCAAGTCCTCTACTAAAAATTTCTCTATAGTGCTCTATTACCTATTTAATTCTCTACTATAGTCCATTTTGACCATATATATTCTCCTAATAAATATCATAAATATACACCTTCGACCGTTTTGTTTATAAAATTCACTATCATCCACCCTGTAACCCTCTATCTCTGAATACTCACAATTTACCGTAATAAAAACCTTTTTTCCTTTCCTTTTACTCCTTCTCTCTCTCTTTATCTCTCTCTCTCTTCTAGTTATCGCACGAAATTTGCCCCAAATCAGTGGCAACACCATGTCGACCTACGAAGGTAAGTACCCCCAAACATCCATAACTCCATGCTATTCAAACATCCTTACCCCAAAGTGCTCTACTGACTTCAGACGACCATAATATCTCCCATAATCATCCTCGTTCATCATCTCGACCCCATCAAACATTGGCTTCTGCACTTGAGTCTTTTCTCAACCAAGACCATGCCCAAGAAAACGACTACAGAGAGTCGTATTCCCATGCTTTGAGGCAATTGAACAGTGAAGAAGGGTCTGCTTTAGCATTAGAGCTTCTCCAGACCTTGGAAGGAACCACAGGAACCGGAGATGCTGCCTCTAAGGGAGTGCCTCCAGAGTTCCTAGACACCTTGGAAAGAGTTCCAATCAACAAGCTTCCCAATAAAGACACTGCCGATTGTCCCATCTGCACCAATCGCTTCGTGGACGACGAGTTTCCCTTGCTTGTCAAGCTTCCCTGTGGAGTTCAACATGGAACCAGAACAAAGGACCATATTTTCGACTTGGAATGCATAGGTCCGTGGCTCAAGGTCAACTCGACGTGTCCATTGTGTCGGTTCGATGTGCTTGAATCCGACAGAAAGAGACGTGAACGGCTTGAAGAGGAACTTCGTAGGGCAAAGGAGGAGGATTCAGAGGAAGAGGAGGAAGATTGGGACGTTTACGGATGAAATGGGTGCTTGAACTGTCTGAGCGAGACTAGGATATACCGTGGAGTACTGTTTTAGTCTGAAATTGACTGGGGAGTGTCATATGGGTCTAAATTCTATTTTTCAAGTGAATATAATGTCACATCTATTCTCACAGAAATCAAAATCCTTCTCGTTAAATCTCGACTGAAATTTGCACTTCAAACTCGATACCTACACCCATCAATTACAATCCACTAGAACTCCCAATATATCGAGTTCCTTTCCTTTTATCTCACCATCTAGATCCATTACTATATACATTTCTAGATATTACTCCTTGAGAAACTGCTTGAACGTGTCGCTCTTCAACAATTCTTGCACCTTTTCGGCAATAGGGTCGTTGACATCGTCGTATGCTTGTGGCAATTTGACCTCCTTCTCCGTCAACTTGTCCAATTGTTCGTTAACGTCCAAAGCTTCACGAGTGGTGATAGTACCCTTGTAATCCACATCGCTCAACGCATGCTTGTTGATGAAGGACAACCACAAGTCCACGACCTCGGGATTGGAATCGTAGGCAATCACTTCTCTGTGGAAAGTGGTTCTGTGGAAGTTCTGCTTGGTTTTGGCTTGGGCAAATGGAGACTTGATCACAGTATATAATCTCTTTTCGGTCTTCTTGGGAATGACAGGAGAGGTGGGAATTCCCAAGTAGTAGGCGGATCTTACAGCAAACTCTGCAGAACGGATCAAATTATCCTCGTTGTAGCCCTTCAAGTTGAGTTTGGCCACTTCATGTCCATGGGTCTTGGGAAGAGTTATAGGCTTGTACTTGAGAAGCTCGACGTTTATGGGAACAGGTCTAGAAGTGACGGGGTCCACGGTGTTCTGGCTCAAGTATTTGGGTTGATATTGGAGTTCGCCGTTCAACAAACCCTCCTTGTATATGGCTTCCTCTACTTTCTCTGCCTGTTTGGCCTTGGAAAACTCGTCAGGAGAGAGGAACTTTTTGGAATTGGGGGATTCCGGAGTGACTTTTTGGAGCCACACCGTGGAGACGGAAAATGCTCTTCTTATGGAGGCGGGAGACCTTCTGGAGACGGAAGTAAGCATGGTGGTGTTTCGTTTTGAGTGAAGAATTTTTTTATTGACAAGGTCACGTGCGGGAAAGTGGAGGAGGATAGGGAATGGAGAGAAATGGAGGCTTATGGAGGGAAGATGGCATAAAAAGGGGGTCAAAATGCTTCTAATCACATTAAGAAGCTGTACTGGCTTTTTTTCTGGCTTTTTTCCATTGGTTTTTGCCGAGTTGCAGCTGAGATGGAGCTGGTTCCATACAACGACACTGAAAAATCCCCAGAACATCAGAAACGCTGCTATATGGTCAGATTTCACCGTAGCAAGCACTCTATAGCGCTTACTTTCCAGTTCTGCAATAAAAACCACACCCTTTCTCCGGTTTTTATCGCATTTCCACCCCCTCTCAAATCTCACTCACCAAAGTGAAAAATTATATATTCTCTGCATCACCATGGGTAAATCCAGTAAAGATAAGCGTGATATTTACTATCGTCGTGCCAAAGAAGAAGGGTGGAGAGCACGTTCTGCATTCAAGCTTCTCCAGTTGAACGAAGAGTTCCAAATCTTCAAGGGAGTCAAGAGAGTGGTGGATCTTTGTGCTGCTCCAGGTTCTTGGTCCCAGGTATTAAGCAGAGAATTATTCCAAAACCAGAAACAGGAAGATGCCAAGATTGTGGCAGTCGATTTACAGCCCATGACTCCTATTGATGGCGTCACTACAATCCAGGCAGACATTACTCATCCCAAGACACTCCAGATGATTCTTGATACCTTTGGAGGAGAACCAGCTGACTTTGTTTGCAGTGACGGAGCTCCTGATGTGACGGGATTGCATGATTTGGATGAGTACATCCAGGCCCAGCTCATCTTGTCGGCATTGCAGTTGACCACGTGCATTTTGAAGCCAGGAGGTACCTTCGTGGCTAAGATCTTCAGAGGAAGAGATATCGACTTGTTGTACAGTCAGTTGAGTTATTTGTTTGAGAGAGTCATCTGTGCCAAGCCCAGATCGTCCCGAGGAACCTCTCTCGAGGCCTTTATCGTATGTTTGGGGTACCGTCCCAGCAAAAACTGGACACCTCAGTTGGAATTGAACAAATCCACTGAAGAATTCTTTGAAGGTGCTGGAATTGGCAAGAGCGAAAACCTCGAGTTCTTGGACTTCCCTGAGGGTGAAGGAAGAACTATTGGTAGTTTCATTGCATGTGGCGACTTGAATGACGTGGATTCCGATGCCACCTACAGACCAGGCAAGGAAAGAGAATTGGTACCGGTACAAATGCCTACTGCTCCTCCGTACAAGAAGGCGTTGGAGATGAAGAGAAGAGGCGATCTAGTGAGAAGATGAGTGTATAATAGAATGTAACATAATGGAGGAAAGAAATTTTAGTGTGCCTTTTTGGTATTTGAGAATATTGGAGGGTTTAGTAGTGATTGTGGTTTAGAAGTGATTCGAGAAGATTGGAATAATTGCAGAGGATAACCGTCTGCTTCAATTCTACCCTTGTGATTAGAATTTGAGAAATTGCTGGCTCAATCTGATATCTACAGAATCCAAATACCTTCGAATACAAGATTGAACATCTCATTCTAATTAACTCTAAATAACTTCAAGTCAATTTCTAGCTTGGAGAAACTATACTCCCTTTAGTCCATTTCCTCGCAATATTCAATTTGAGAGAATAATTTTCTCTTCCAGTCAATATTCACATCTACATGATTGAGTCTTTAATATATTTCCAACTGAATACTGCTCTACTCAATTCCGCATATCTCTACTTGGACTCCTCGGCCTCTCTGGCATCCGGCTTCAACGTAGGGAACAACAACACCTCTCTAATGGTGTTGGAGTTGGTCAAGAACATGGCCAATCTGTCGATACCACAGCCCCAGCCAGCAGTAGGAGGCAAACCGTACTCCAAGGCATTGCAGAAGGTCTCGTCAATCAACTGGGCCTCGTCATCTCCTTGGTCCTTTTGTCTGGCCTGCTCTTCGAATCTCTGTCTTTGATCGAAGGGGTCGTTCAATTCGGTGTAGGCATTACAGATTTCCTTGGTGGCCACGAAAACCTCGAATCTTTCACACAAACCTTGGATCTTTCTGTCCTTCTTGGCCAAAGGAGACATCATCTGGGGATGGCCGAAAATAAACGTAGGGTTAATGGAAGCGTCTTCCAATTCTCCCACCAATCTGTCCAACATTCTGGCGTTGGTCAATGGAGGAGGACAGTCGATCTTGTTGTCGATCAAGATCTGCTTCAAGAACTGGCCGGTTTCAGCCGTGTGCAACTGGTCTCCCGCAGGGAAAGTGACGTTGTAGACCTTTTCCAATTCTTCAATCATGTTGACTCTCTTCCAGGGTCTGGAGAAATCTAAGGTCAATTCCTCTCCTTCAGGTCCATCTGGGTGGTACTTAACCTTGTAGTCTCCAGTAATTTCCTTGACCATTTCCGAGAACAATAACTCGGTCATATCCATCAAGTCATAGACATCGGCGTAGGCCTCGTAAAATTCACAGGTGGTGAATTCGGGGTTGTGGGTCATGTCAATACCCTCATTTCTGAACTGTCTTCCGATCTCGTACACTCTGTCCATTCCTCCCACAACCAATTCCTTAAGGAACAATTCTGGAGCCACTCTCATGAACATGTCCATGTTCAAGTCGTTGTGGTGGGTAATAAACGGCTTGGCGGTGGCTCCACCGGCAATGACGTTCATCATGGGGGTCTCAACCTCGATGTAGTCTCTGTCGTCCAAGAACTTACGAATGTAGGAAATGATCTTCGATCTGACCTTGAATCTGTCTCTGACGGAGTCGTTCATCACCAAGTCCAAATAACGCTTTCTGTAGCGCGCCTCCTGGTCCTTGAACCCGAAATGCTCCGTGGGCAACATGTGCAAGCATGGAGTTAACAATTGGACAGAAGTAGCGAAGACTGAAATTTCACCGTCTCCACCCTTGGCAGGGGCAGTTCTGCCGGGATATCCGACCACACCGATGATATCACCTCTTCTGAGGTACTCGTGCATCTTCTCGTACTCCTCGAGAGAAGCCACGTCCTGTGCTTGTGCCATAACCTGGACTTGGACTCCATCGCCCTTAAGCACGTAGAACTTCAACTTAGAGCCAGATTCTCTCTTGGTCATGATTCTGCCGGTGATTCTGACCTCGACATCCTGCAAAGTCTGGCCTCTGGTCAAATGGCCGTAGTTTTCAAGGAACTCCTTGACCTTCAACGTACGGTGGAACTTGTGAGGGTAGGGGTTGAATTCGCTTTCGCCCGCGTTGTTGGCTCTTCTCAACTCCTCCACCTGGCGAGATCTGATCTCAAAGTACTGGTTGGGATTCAAATCGGCCAATTGGTCGGTCTTTTTGGCCACCTTGGGGGCAGAAGCAGCAGCCTTTTGGGCCTTTTCCGCCTTCTTGGCCTCAACAGCTCTGGCCTTTTGTCTCTTTTTGAGTTCGGTCTTGGACACTTGCTCGCCGGTGACCTCGTCGAGGTAAGTCTTTTGGACCTGTTCGGTTAATTCCTTGATTTCTTCAGACATGTGGTGTTGATGGTGAAAAATCGAGATGTGAAATTTTTTTATGTAGATGAGTCACGTGGAAGATAACCAGGAGATAAGGGAAGAGAGAGGGAGGGAAAAATGGGGGGTAGAAGGTGGAAAAGAAGGGGGATATCTATAGGGGATTAGTAGAGTCATTTGGAGTGTTTGGGGGTTAATTTGGGGTACAGGGAGAGAGAATTACCGGGGCTCTATTTTCGCATTTGCGATGTAGTGCCGTTTTCGCTATTAAGTCATCTTGAGAACGGTGAGAAAGCTGCGGGGACTGCAAATTGAATGTGAAGAAGGTTATAGGAGGTTATAGTATGTGGTTTGATTATGGTGTCTTTCGGGGCAAATTTGCAATTTCTGGATGGGCTTTGTTTTGCGATTCTTTATCTTTTGAGTGATTTTCCCGATGAAAATACCGCTGAGAGGCCCCAGAAAATAGCTCAACCGGTATATATACCTAGCTAATGTAGTGAAAGGTCGAGAAACTCTCAACTCTTGTTTTTAGCACTGCCAACCCCTTGTTCTGTCCATGAAAACCCTCCTTAGTTATGCTGATTACGTAACCACTGACTCAGCTCTCTTCTGTCCGCGACAAAATTTTACAAAATTTCACTATGACCAACAGCACCAGCCATGAGTATCAAAGCCAGGTATGTACTGCCAGAAACGCGCCAGAAATCGATGGGATCGACTTATCCGAAGATATATTATTGAAATCCCGTTTTTACCGCCATTTTCCGCCGCAAATGGCCTCAGATCATACCAAAACCCTGTAATGAAGATTCTTCCCAACAACCGTTACCAAACAGTTCCAAAGACCCTCAAATTGACTAGACCATTCGATCGAGGCCCGGCATGTCACCCTTGCCGTCCTTTTCCCCTTCATTTTTACTAACTTCCAGCAAGTACACTCCTCCTACTGCCACCTCCATCACGGTGCAATCGTCTGTGTTGATGTCTATCGTGAGACACACCTCGGAGAACTATCCTTCGCTTTACTCGGGATCTCTTCTTGGATTTGAGAGCGACGAGGGTTCCATCGACATCACCCACGCCTACCCTTTCCCATACCCAGACCAATACGAAGGTGGATCGTTCAAGTCGAGAAGTGGAGCCAAGTACCAGCAAGAAATCTTGGACAGTTTGACCAACTTGGGCTATGGAGTTGAATTCCAAGGATGGTTCCAGTCCACCATCTCCGGTAACTTTGTCACCTCTCAGTTGGTTGATGGTTTGGTTCAACAGCAATTGTCCAACAAGAACGCCTTCATCATTGTGCACAACATGTCGTCCATCGGCAAGGAAGTTGAACTCCGTGCTTATAGATTGTCTGAAAACTTCATCACCACCTACTTGGACGGCAAGTGGAAGTCTCGCGATCTCGAGAGCCACAAGTTGTCGTACCTCAATATCTTCGTTGACATTCCAATCAACATCCGCAACCAGAACTTGGTCAACCTCTACTTGGCCAACGTGGAGAACCAGAAGCGCTCCGAGAGCGAGTTTGACACCTTGAACTTGTCTTCTAACCAGAACGTCACTGCCCAATTGTTGGAGTCGTTATACAGTCAGGTGGACTCCTACAACTACGACCAGAACAACTTCAACTACTACCAAAGACAGCATCAGAAGGAGCAATCCAAGATCATCCAATGGAAGCAGCAGAGAAAGTTGGAGAACTTGGAGAGAGCCAAGAGAGGCGAGAAGGAATTGGACACTGAAGAGTGGAAGTCCATTTTCAGATTACCAAACGAACCATCCAGATATAACAACATGTTGCACAGTCACGCCATCGACGTTTTGGCCGATGATATTCTTAAGAAGTGTGATGAGGAGTTGACCAAGAGCTTTGCCATCGAGAGAAAGCTCACTACTAATGCTAATTAGCTTGTATAGTATATACAAAAACGTGAAGAGATGTAGAAAAATAAGCAAAGGGTAGCGATTGGATTGACATACGATTTGAGGCCAAGGAGGATAGGGAACACTTACTCAGGAATATTGTGCTAATTTGTCAAGTACTGGAGAATATTCAGAATGGAAGGAAACACTGCCGTTTAAGCAAGTATTCATGATTACAGGACAAGCTATAATTGGACGCAAGCATCCACAGTGAATATTTCAGGAACCTTGCATCTTATTTCAGCGTAATTTGCAGTCACCTTACGGATCAAACGGAAAAACCAAGATGAAACTCGGTAATCTGCAGAATGATCACTACCAAGAGAGTGAATTACTGTTCTTGTGAATTGCCCAATTCATCAACCTATAGACTTTCACAATAAACCGCTCTCTCTATCTCTCTTTCTCTCTGTAACATTAGACCCATTCCAAGTTCATTCTACCATATACTTCTAATCCTCTGCAACATACATTAAGCCGCGTTCTCTCACAGAATTCAAAGCTGAAGCCGAAGCTGAAGCCGAAGCTTCAGCATGCTGCGGCTTCCATGCATGCGTTCCCTAACTCCAGACAGCTCGATAACTCCGAAATCTTATTTGCCTTACTAACTAATCTATCTATCCACATCTTGATATTGAGGCTAACTCCGGTTCTGACTAAAAGAAGGTGTTCCCTTTGTCCGAGATAGCATCACACGATTGCGCGGTGTTAATGCTTCCACTCAGCCTTACCTGCCTGCGGTCACGTGGCATATGTGGATGCAGCCATACGAGATCAGATTATAGCCTATTAGTCAGGTGATAGTAGTCATTTCTAATCATCGCTTTCTTTCTAAAACTCCACCGCCATGGGTAGACCGAAGGTACGTACGGGAAACACATAGCGGAACTGCAATATTCGAGCTCCTGGTGGGCCTCTGGACAACGTGCTCTTTTCTCCGGTTTTGAAAGTGGAGCCACACCTCAAACCACAGAAATGCCGGTTTCTGGGCCCCAGATGGCAAAACAGACAGCCTAAAGGATAGAATGAGGTCAGAATCTGCCAAATATCGCATTCCATGCATTTTTTGCACTCTGGAAGCTTGTGTGGTTGGAAAGTTGTATGGGATGAGCTCTCTAGAACCGTTTAATCCGAGTTCAACAGAGTCTAGAGTAGCAGGAAATGCTCGAAGTGAGGCTATTTTTGGTTTTTGAGTGGATGATTCCATTTCTGCAGCTTCCAATTCACTCCTGTTGCATCTAGCGCCGTTTCACATCTCCCAGAACACTACTAACTTCCAGTACATATTATTAGTCAGACACGGCGAATCGGAGGGAAACTGTGACAAGACGGTGAATTCCGTCACTCCAAACCACAAGGTGGCCCTCACAGCAAAGGGACATCAACAAGCCAAAGATGCCGGAGTGGTATTAAAGGGTTTCTTGGAACAGCCCTATTTCGACCAGAAAGTCCAATCTCGCTCGGTATTATTCTATACTTCGCCCTATTTGCGGGCCCGTCAGACGTGCAACAACATTGTAGACGGAATCAAAGACGTGGAGGGAGTCAAATACAGGATTTACGAGGAGCCTCGCATGAGAGAACAGGATTTTGGAAATTTCCAGAGTACTCCAGAAGAAATGGAAATGGTGTGGGAGGAAAGAGCACACTACGGCCACTTCTTCTACCGCATACCCCACGGCGAAAGTGCAGCCGATGTCTACGACCGAGTGGCCAGTTTTAACGAATCGCTTTTTCGTCAATTCCAACAGGATTCCTTTCCCGATGTGCTTGTGCTAGTGACACACGGAATCTGGGCACGGGTGTTCCTCATGAAGTGGTTCCGCTGGACCTACGAGGAATTCGAGCTGTTAAGGAACATTCCCCATTGCCAGTATTTAATCATGAAACAGAACTCCGAGACCGGCAAATTTGCATTAAAAACGCCTCTTTTGACGTGGGACGACGTGGCTGACGACGTCATCGATGCAGAGATCAGCCGGGAAGTCTGCCGGGAGGTCAGCTTCAATTCCAAGTACATTTTGAAGCAGCCAGAAGATCTCGACATCAACAGCATTATTGAGGCCCAAAGACTGGCTATCAAGCAGAACCGCAACAAAAACCGCAAAATCAAGGAGGCCTACCGACTCGCCCGTACCCGGGCTAACGGAAGAGCCACTGACAACCGGTCTCCGTTCACTATGGAGAACCAAAGCCAGATTAACAGTCGCAAGCTGTCGGTGGAACCAGAACAGTGAAAAATCAGCCTTTTTGTGCCGCAATTGGGCCTAAATTGAGTATGACAGCTCAATTGGCCAGTACGGACCACATGGGCCCCTTTTATTCCCAATACATGCCTGCAATATCCCACCGTAGCCCATCATGCCACTTCCTAACCTATAATCACCAGTCGTGCGCGCACCACGGAACCACCCTTCCGGCTATATAAGAACCACCTCGCCCACCCCAGAATCAACATCATTTCTTCCCCAAATCTTACAATGACTCGTCAATTCTTCGTCGGAGGCAACTTCAAAATGAACGGAACCAAGGAGTCCGTTACCAAAATCATCGACAACTTGAACAAGGCCGATTTGCCCAGTGCTGTCCAGGTGGTGATTGCTCCTCCTGCCCCATACCTCGGTCTTGCTGTGGCTGAGAACAAGCAGAAGACCGTGGCGGTTTCTGCACAAAACGTGTTCGACAAGGCTTCTGGTGCCTACACCGGAGAAATTTCCCCCAACCAGGTACTTGATTTGGGCGCCAAATGGACTTTGACCGGCCACTCCGAGAGAAGAACCATTATCAAGGAGTCCGACGAGTTCATTGCCGAGAAGACTAAGTTTGCTCTCGAACAGGGCTTGTCGGTGATCTTGTGTATCGGCGAGACCTTGGAGGAGAGAAAGAGCGGCGTCACCTTGCAAGTTTGCGCCAGACAATTGGACGCTGTGTCCAAGATCATCTCCGACTGGTCCAACATCGTTGTTGCCTACGAGCCCGTGTGGGCCATCGGTACCGGATTGGCTGCCACTCCAGAAGACGCCCAGGACACCCACAAGGGCATCAGAGCCCATTTGGCCAAGACCATTGGCGACAAGCAGGCTGCTGAGGTGAGAATCTTGTACGGAGGCTCTGTTAACGGCAAGAACGCGGTGGAATTCAAGGACAAGCAGGATGTGGACGGATTCTTGGTGGGCGGAGCTTCGTTGAAGCCCGAGTTCGTGGACATCATCAAGTCTAGATTGTAAGTACGTGAATACGAATACACCCCAAATGAGTTGAATAGGTGAAGTAGCCAATGAAATATGATGATTTCGCGATATTGCGATATTGCGATTCAATCACATGAGTCGGATAGAGGGAATGCACTAGGAAACTATTAGAATCCTCTAATTATCACATCAATGCCGTTTTCAATGCCGATACGGCCATTAAGCTCCATATGATTTTGACATTGTTCTAGTTCATTTTGTAGCAATCTTCCTGGCAATTGCCCTGGAAGTGAAATCTGGAGTGGCTGCGAATCACGGCTGCACTGCCGTCCATCCGGACCCTGGGTTCAAGCACCCGGAAGCCTCCGAGGTAGGGAGGGTCCGGCAGGTGAGAATGCAATGACGTAAGACAGAGACAAAGAGAGCTGATTTAGACAAGTTAGTATGAAAGGTGAGAACTGAAAATGTGAGAACTAGAGTGGAGTGAAATTACAATAGTGACAACTATTAGGTGAGACTACTATGAGGTGAAAACTATGTAGGTGAAATACTATTATGTAAGGTTACAAGTATTATGGGTGACAGCTACTATGAGGTGAGACTACTCTGAGGTGAGACTACTCTGAGGTGAGACTACTTCGTGATTCAAAATGGAATCGAGGTGTTTGGGATCTTTGCACTGGGATGGGGTCTTGGATATCTGAATCCGCTGCATTAGCACGGATTTGGATCTTGGATAATTGGTTGTGTCTTGAAAATTGGTAGGGTTTCCGGGAGAGTTCAGGCAATGTAGTATTGATTTAATTTGATCCGCTGGTTTGAAGTTCACGGAATATAGGGAATCTGCCTCTACAGTTGATTTCGCCAAATGCAACGAGATAAGCTACTATGCTATTTTCCCTGCCAGACAGTTTAATGGGATGCATCTAGGATTAGCCACTTGAAAATCTCTACCATAGCATTTCTTGAGCGGAGAGATTTACTCACTTCAATTTAGTTAATTGCAATGCGAAGTAGCTGTTCCATGAATTTTACATCATATTTGCCTTTCATCAAGTGAATTAGTCGGATTCATCTTCCATCTGTAAAATTTATTCTTGCGGTTTCCCGATCTTTCTATATATCTCACTGATGCTAGCCCAGTACTCCTCCTCCCTCTGCAACAACCACACATCCACCAGGAAGTCCGACTCTCCCAATATCTGATCGTGTTCGAGACTACTCACTATTTCTCGAAGAATATCTGACTTGGCTTCTACGCCATTTATCCAGTTAGAAAATGAAAACTGGAGCTTCTGGCCTGATTTCTTGAACTCCTTGATCCACACCTTGGCCTGGTCTACCAGCCCGCTATAAGAATGGAGCACTACTTGGATATTCTTGTACTTTCTAACTGTTTCCAAAAGTACTCCATGAGCCTTGACACAATGAAGCGACACCTTTACCCCAAGCGAATCGGCAAATTCGAGGTTTTTCTCGAAGATCTGGACCTGGTGCGCCATTGTAACCCGACAAGGCGAGAGTTTGGGGGTTTCTGGGTCAGGATCCAGTACCAGCACTGCCCCAAAGTACCCTGAAAACGGCACCCGGAACACCTTATCAAGGCCGATTTCGCCCACTCCATAGGAGAACAGCCGGTGTTTTGTGATTAGAGCCCGAAATCGTGCGATGTGCTCGTCTATGTT
Organism: Suhomyces kunorum; assembly: GCA_030561465.1. NCBI lineage: Eukaryota > Fungi > Ascomycota > Pichiomycetes > Serinales > Debaryomycetaceae > Suhomyces > Suhomyces kunorum. The sequence continues at coordinate 38,045 of JAKTXF010000022.1, read as the reverse complement.
GATGGGAACTGGAAGGACTTCTAGCATGGCTTCCAGAGGAGCAGGATTCAACACGAAATTGTAGTGTGAGACCTTAAATTCCTCATCTGAGAGTTTTCCCTGGGAATTGAGGGTGAAAAGATGGGAATACCACGGATGGACGCCGTAATAGGGGACTATGGCAGGGACAGTGAGTTGTGAGAGAAGCGAATCGAGAAGCTCTAGATCACCGTTATAGGTCGACATGAGATGGAAAATGGATCGGGACAACTGGAGCTTCGGAACGAGCTCGGATACGGCGCGTTCCGTGCATTCCACCAGGAGATGGCAGTGGTTGTCCACAAACAGTGACATGAACTTAGTGCTGTTGATGTCTGCTCACGTGAGATTTGATACCTTTCTCTACAAAGCATTCGAGCCTTGATACATTCGTGCGCGTACCAGCAAATCAAGCCCCAGCAACTTCTCCTAGATGAGCCTCCTGGGGGTGTGGAGAGAGAGGCGGCTCCCATCGGCTACCGAGGCTCGCCTCGCCGACGGCAAGTGTCCGAATTCCGGCCAAACATGGTCGAAACAGCAACCGTGACGCCCCACACGATGAGTCCGCGATGCGCTTTTCACCGCTAGCTAGCTAGCTAGCTAGCGAGGGTGGTGAGGGAGGGTCGAAAACTAACGAGAAAAAGGAGGGAAAGAGGCGACTTTAGGGTGTAGAATGCATTAATATAGTTTGTATACTATGATGAATACCTTAAGAGGGTGTTTTCCCCGAAGAGAGTACTCTTTTGCGCACCCTCTTTCTCCCACTATCTCTCCCCAAGCCTCTCACTGTCCCTCAGTGTCTCTCACTATTTTTCCACATCCCTCGCTATTCTCTCACTATTTCCGCCAATCTCTCCCGCAACCGCGCCTCACGTGCACTTCCACATAAACAAACAAACCATCTCCCCATACGTGTTATTCCTGTCAATCCATCCCGTGCAACCTCCTTCCCTCTCCCAAAATGTCCAGCCTGACACCCATAATGCTACCCACGTCGGTTCCGTTCCCCGTGACGGTTTCTGCCATATTAGTCGGAGCCGGAGACACTATACCTAAGCACAAGCCTATTCTCCGCTACAAATACTGGGACTACCAAGACGACCCCAATTCCAAAGAGGAAGTGCCTCCCAAAATACGAGTGGAGCGCATTGGCAGCTTCGAGAGTCCTGTGGAGGGCGAGGTTCAATCGGTTGACATCAAAGTCAACCAGGAACTCATACATAACAATCTCGAAGTATGCCGCATCTTGGAGCCGTGCACACACACCGTTCAATATGGTGGTCTCTGTGCATTGTGTGGCAAAGCGGTGGAGGACGAAAAAGACTACACCGGCTACAACTACGAGGACCGGGCCACCATCTCCATGTCCCATGACAATACGGGGTTGAAAATCAGCTTGGACGAAGCCACCAAAATCGAACAGAACACCACGGAAAAACTCGCTGCCGACAAGAAATTGATCTTGGTGGTGGATTTGGATCAGACGGTGATCCACGCCACGGTGGATCCCACCGTGGGCGAGTGGCAGAGCGATCCCACCAACCCCAACTACCCCTTTGTTAAGGATGTCAAGATATTTGACCTCGTGGAAGAATTAGTCACCCCTCCCGGATGGACGGGGCCCCGCTGCACGCACGTATGCTCGTACTACGTCAAGGTCAGACCGGGCGTGCCCGAATTTCTCGAAGAAATCCTGAAACTCTACGAACTCCACATCTACACCATGGCCACCAGAAACTACGCCCTCGCTATTGCCAAAATTATAGATCCTGACGGCACTTACTTCGGCGACAGAATTCTCAGCCGAGACGAAAGCGGGTCCTTGACCCACAAGAACTTGAAGCGCCTTTTCCCTGTGGACCAATCTATGGTGGTCATAATCGACGATAGAGGAGATGTGTGGCAGTGGGAAAGTAACCTCATCAAAGTGGTGCCTTACGACTTCTTTGTGGGCACTGGCGATATCAATTCCAGTTTTTTGCCAAAGAAGAACGGTCAATTGACCGGCCCCATGAAAAAAAGAAAAACCATAGCTAGACTTGAGCAAGAACTCGAAAGCAAAGAACAAGAAACGTCAGAGGAGATTAATCCCGAGACTACCGACACTTCTAACCCGGTAGATAGAATACTCGAGCTTGGTGGAGGAGAAGGAAACACTGACTTATTGATCGAGCAATCTATCACCAGAAGCCAATCTATTGAACAACAGCAACATGACCGTCCGTTAGCAAAATTACAAGAAAAATTGCACCACCATCAGCAAAATGGTCATGAATCGAGAACAAGCTCGCCTGGCTCTTCAGATAAAGAAGATGAGGAAGGAGAGGAAGAAGACGAAAATTTACTCTACGATGACGACACAGAATTGTTCTCCCTTAAGAAAGCATTGGTTAATGTTCATACTGAGTACTACAAGACCTTGGATGAAAAAGCATCCCTAAATCCATCATTCAGGCCCGACTTGACCAAAATAATACCGCAAATGAAAATCAATTGCTTAAAAGGGGTGACAATCTTGTTCTCTGGTATCATACCGCTTGGAGTGAAAATCAATTCTGCTGACATCGTCATATGGTGTAAACAATTTGGAGTTGAAGTGATTAATGAGGTGTATCCTGAAGTGACACACGTGGTATGCAGAGATCCCACCAATGGCCCGGGACCGACTTTCAAAGCACGGGTGGCACGGAAAATTCTACCCAATGCCAAGATAGTCAACCCGGATTGGCTTTTTGCATGCTTGAGTTCGTGGGGAAAAGTTGACGAGAAGGACTATTTGATACCTCAAACTAATCCTGATGATTGGAAAGTGAATGCTAAGGATATAGAGAAGTATCAAAAGGCCATTGAGAAGAAATCGGAGAAGAATGAGGCACTGCTGGTGAATGTCACCCAGGTGACACTCGAACTGTATGACTTTGACGAGGCAAATCAAGAGGTGGATGACTTTTTAGCGGACATCAGCGATGACGACGTTGATGCGGATGAACTTGAGGATGAAGCAGATGGCGAAGATGAAGACGAGAATGTGGATGGAAAGGCTTCCAATACTATGGATTCGTTTATACGAGATGCCTACAGCAATAAACGGTCGCGGGAAGTGGAGCTGGACCAGGAAAACGGGGAGGTTAATGGAACGAAGAAGCAGAAGATGGACGGGGCAGTGTCGGAACTCGGAGAGGAGTTGGACGAGCTCGAGAAGGAGCTTTTGGATGGGTTTGATGACTTGGAGGAAGAATAGAGGCGACGCCAGATAATGAGCAGCAAGCTATGCGGCGGGGCACGAAGCGGCGCTATCAGAAACTCGTCAAGACCAGCGCAGCGGGACAATGAGAGAGTGAAAGAATTGAGGGAGATATGTGAAGAGACTGTATCAAATACATAAACCACATCTCAAGCACTAGCATCAACTCCATCCCTATAAACCCTAACATCACCATAGACCCTATCACTCCATCACATCATCCCCATCAAACCCATCACCCCCATACCACAAAATCACCCTGATCCGCCCCTCATGACTCCCCCAATCTCCCTCACAATCTCCTCCCCAATCACATGATTGCCAAGGGAGCCTCTGCCTCGGCCGTTTGGTCCTCAAGACCAGCCCCCAATCACCGCCGCAACCATCCTCCCAAACCCGAACAATCCTATTGTCACTCCAACAACCCCCACGCCCTCAAACGCATGCCTTCTCCCTACATATCGTATCTACAACCACATAAGCCAGCCATTTTTAGCGGTGCGAGTGCGATCCGTATCCTGATCCAGCCACAGCACCAGCCTTCGCGATGTAGTTTCAGGGGCACGGCCAAGGCCGGTGCCACTATATAAGCATGCATGTGTCCGGGATGGATCTAGTCTGTATCATCGGCCTGTGCTATTGCTGTTGCACGGAGCTCATTTGTGACGTCTGTTCCCCCATATAAGTGTTCCTGTGCGCAAGTGCTATTAGCGGAACCCCACGGTTTTCCACCCCCCACAACCGTTTTTTGCCCAGTTTAACGGTTTTCCAGAGTATTGAGTTGCTGCTTTTTGCTTCTAGCATCATTTCCCGTCAAGTTAGCTGCTTTCTACGCCGTCTACTGCTGATTCTCCCTGTTTCAGCCGTTTCCCTATTTATTATCCCCCAGGAACCCCCGAGAAACCCCGTTTTTTGTCTGTGTGGTCCTCCTCGGTTACTAATTGTCCCCGTTTCATCCACTCGCACGACCTCTGCTCCTGGCTGGTTCCAAACCGAGTTTCGTGGTCAGCCCCTCGGCATCTGCACTGTCTATTTTTCGCGTCCTAATCGGGACTAATTGCTTGCATCACATAATATTGCGGCTAAATTTGGCACCTTTTTGGCACCTATTTGAAATCTTCCCCCAGTGAGCATTTCCGGCCCAGTTTTCGACTTCATTTCCACCCCATCACCTCAAACACCCTCTGCCCACCATGTTTGCCATTTTTCGCGGCATTCTCATCCTTTTTACCTTGGCCAGCTTTCTTCTCTCGGTTTTCGCCCTCATAGGTAGTTTTGCCAACAAACCGTACCTTACTAAGACGTATTTGATTGATTTCCAGCTCAATAACCTCAATCTCCTGGCCATCATCGATGCGGCTGCTTTCCTGAACTCAAAACGTGATCTTATTCCCTCGGGAACCTCTATTTCCAGTGCTGATAGCACTATTGCCAGTATTGGAAATTCCATCCAGCTGGGTATTTCATCTATTGGAGGCGACATCGGCAACGACATCAGTGGAGCAGCCAGTCAGGCAGCATCGTGGGCCACTGCAGCAGTCCAGTCTTCAGGAAGCAATTCTCAAGGATATTTCACCACCGTTGAATCCGTGGTAAATGACATCATTAACAACTTGAACTACCACCAATTGGGGTTCTCTGATGTCTACACCATCAGCTACTGGGGTTACTGCAAAGGTACGGTCACCAACAATGCCACCTACGACCAGCATCTCAAGAAGTACATCAAGCCTTTCGACAATAAGAACGTCAATATCACCTGGTGTCTGGACCCAGTGCCGGCGTTTGCGTTTGATCCACTCGAGGTGATCAAGGCCGAGTTGAACAACACCATCAACACCCAACTTACCGCAGATGAGGTGCCCCAAATTATTTCTACCACCATCAAGAGTGAGCTCCAAGTTTTGCTCAAGTACATCAGTTACGACACGTTGAATTTGCCAGGAGACATCCAGAAGAACATAACCACGTTCCAGAACATCACCAAGGCATCGTTTGCCATTCTTATCGTGGTAATTGTGTTGTCATTCCTCTCGTACTGCGTGCAAGTGTTGGCATTCTTCTTGTCTCCACATAGCTGCTGTCTCTCGTTCATGAACTTCCTTTTCGAGGGCATGATCTTCATTTTGTCAGTGGTTTCCGCTGCGTTGATCACCGGCACAAATCTCTACGTCAGAAACCAGATCAACGACAATACCAACAAGTACGGAGTCAAGTCGTTCTTGTCCACCAATTTCTACGCCTTCTTGTGGTCGGCGTGTGTTGGAGCTTTGTTAGTGGTGATTTTCAGTTTGTTGGGCCACTGTTGCGGTTTGTTCGGTACTGGAAGAAGAAGATATAGAGCCGTTCCTCCTCCAGAGACGGAGGAACATCACCACAAGGAAGAGTCTTCCAGTGGAGATGAGGAATGATTTGTATATATTTAGTTCGCTTAGGTCTTTTAATATAGAATTGTTATGTGGAGGACGTAGAAAGATCTGCCGAGAGCAGAGATGTTTCGTTTATTTCTTCTGAAGAGTAAAGTAAATTAATTGTGAATGCTGAAATATAGATAAACGGACTGAAAAATTCAGTTTTGAGATATATAATAGTTAAATATGCAGTTTTAAAGCAATTTGAACTCATTAGTAGTGTGCGGATATGATTTATTTCTATGTTTTCTTGGTTTCTTCAACTTCAAAGCTTCTGCTTGTTTTCATTGGAAAGAGAAGGTCGCAGAAAATGTTACCAAATTCTCCTTTCCAATTGCCCCAAAGTCGAGAAAAGACGCTAACTCTTGTGTGCCAACAAATTGATTCAACTCCACTACTTCTTTTACACCTCTCCCTCCTTCAATCATCCCATCACTACCTCCTTCAATCTCTTCCTTTGCAGCCGGTCACGTGACCTCTTCGCATACCCACAATCTAAACACTCGATTCCATCCTCCTATCAACATCCACTCCCATCATGATATGTGCCATTTCCGGTGAAAATCCGACGGAACCAGTGGTTTCACCGAGATCAGGCGCCATTTTTGACAAGAAACACATTTTGAACTACCTTTCTACGAGTCCTACCGACCCAGTTAACAACGAACCTTTAACCGCTGAAGAGTTGGTTCCAATCAAGGCCAGTGCCACTCCCATTGTGCCTCCCGTGACGGGAACTTCCATACCCTTGATGTTAGCCAACTTCCAGAACGAATGGGATGCTTTGGCGCTCGAAGTGTTCACGTTAAGGAAACAACTCCAAAAAGCCAGAGAAGAGCTTCTGTCTGCGTTATACCACCAAGATGCCGCTGTTAGGGTGGCAGCTAAAGCTATCAGGGAGCGCGATGAAGCAAGACACGCTTTGGAGCAGTTGGCGGTTAGTATTGGCGAAGGAAACTTCGCCCAATCGCAAAATGGACAAGCCAATGGAATTCCCGTTGAACAAATTAACCAGGCCCGGGAGGAGTTGTACCAGCTCCATAAATCTAGCAAGCCAGCTTTCAACGTGTCTGCAGACTTGGAATTGGCGATTTCTTTCATAAAAGATGTGGAAATACCCTTCAATTCCGTCAGTGCTGCTTTCTTCGATGCCAGTGCAAAACAATACATAATAGCCTCGGGTTCAAGTGTTCAGGTGCTTGATTTGAGACTGAAAGATCAACTGAGACTCATAGAGCTCACTGAGGATGTTACTGCCGTCAATAATGGCCAGTTGGGCCCAATAATAGCATCCAAAAGCGAGATAATCATGGAAGAGTCTAAATGGCCCAACCCACATGAAACTGATGTTTCCGCCATAATAGTTCACCCAAGTTTGCGTGAATTGTACTTCCTAGTCTCCCAGAACACTTGGTCCATCAATACCACTTCTAGTGACAACTCTTTGCTCTACATGTCACCCAAATTAGACAATGCTTTAACATGTGGTGATATTCATGTGGACGGTGCTTTAATTGCCTTTGGAAACAAAGAACAACTGGTCCAAATATTCAATACCTCGGACGGTGTATTGGTATCGACTATTGCAACCACATATCCCGAGGTTACCAAAATAATATTCGCCTTGAATGGTTACTGGCTTTTGGTGGGATCGAAAAAAGGAGATGCTAGCTCTTTGGATGTTGTGGATCTTAGAAAAAATATCATCATTCATTCTATTGCCTTGGAGGGATTGGTGGATTTCGATATCGACCCTTCATCTAGCGTGATAATCAGCAATGATGTCAACGGAATGGCTGTACATAGATTTATCAAGAAAGGCAAGAAATGGCTTGATAACGTGTCAAGCATAGAAGTTGATAATGTTATTCAAGTGAATAATTGGGCAAATCATGCTGATTCTGAATATGCTGAAGGAAAGATTTCGATTGGCTTGGTAAAGGAAAACTCTTCAGTGGTTCAATACGAAATACACCCAGGTAATTAATGAAATAATGAACCACATTAAGTTCTCACATTTCAAGGAGGACGATAGTGTTTGTAATCATATAAATGCTTTATTGAAAGCTAATAATCAAAGTCTTAAATACTCTATCTGTACAGAATAATTGATTATCTACAACGATCTATCATGCGAAAGCGTGATCAATTAGTTCTCAAAGATAAATAGACTACTTACTAACTATATATACTTTGATGAATGGATAATGAAGAAGCCAAAGAGATATCATATTATAAATTGCCTGTATTCTATTTACCCCATCTGCCAAACCATTTTTTATTATCGCTCTTCAAAGTTTGAGACAACTGCTCATCTTCCAACATCAATTGGTTCAACTCTTCCTCCAAATTTGCAAACTTCTCTGTTTCCTGACAATTCTCCTGTAAAAGCTGTTGTATATTATTCTCAATTGTTGAGGGTAATGCTGGTGATTTGATTGGAAGAGAATCCTGTGAGGATGGAAGCGTTGGCGAATCACTGGTCTTGGATTCTATTTCTTCAATATCTATCCGTAATTGATCGATTACAGTGACCAAGTCTTCGTTGTCATGGAGGACTTCGGGTAATTTCACCTTGATATCCACCATTTGTTGAACTATGTCAATATGATCACGGTTCAAGTTATTGTATTGCGTTTCAAGTTCTTTAATCTTGTGTCTCAAGTTACCATTTTCTATCTTGATCTTTTCGATGTCTTCTGCCTTTGCAGTTTCACTTATGTAAATGTTTTCAAACTCACTCTCATACTTGGACAAATCCACTGGTTCAACATTGATCTCCATGGAGTCTACCACTAAGTCATTAAGCTTATAGTAGTTTGATCCCGTGGAAGTGCTTGAAATGGTAGAGTTCCTCTTCGAACCTGGAAGAAGAGAAAATCTTTTCGAGGCTCTTCTCGAAGCCTTGTTTGCATCATCGTTGAACTCGATAAACTCCTCATTTATGTAGATGTTGAAAAGTTTATCCTTCAAGAAATCTAACAATTTGTCAAACTTGAGCGCCAACAAACTGGCTTCATTCTTAATCATCAAGTTCACGGCAAATTTGAGAATCGACTCTATGCCCTGGGTAATAATAATATCATAAATTCTCAACACAATGTCCAAGGGAAACTTGTAAGCAAAGAAGGTCAAGAACCATTGAGATGCATACATGGACGATTTGATTCCCTGTTTCACCAAATGATTGTAAAGAATAGGAGAGTACGATTCTAATAATCGATCGAACTCATACAAGAATAAATGCAATCCCTTCATCTCAGGACTGAATAAGTCCCTCAATTTGTAGTCCTTCATCAAGGTAACCAACAAACAGAAACATTCGGCGTCACTCATGTTCATGATTAAGGGAATGGTGATAAAGATCATTCCCTGGGTATATCCGACATCAGGATCAAAGAGGGAATAGGCTTTGATCACATTGAAGAGCTCTTCGCCCTTGTTGACCTGCTCGACGTTGGTGAAGAAGCTGGTTCTGGAAAGATCTCTCTTGATGGACTTTTCGTGAATGGATGTCTCGCTTTTCAATTGGATGTAGAACTCCTCTAGTTGGAAATTCTTGGACTTCGCCACTAACTGCCAGATGATACCACGGAACTCCTTGGGGATACCCGACATGATCAACTTGTCCAACTTCTCCGAGTCGTTCTTGATGACGGATTCGTAGTCGTTGACGATCTGGGTCCAGAATTCCCAGTCGATCTTGTACTCGAACATGTCGCTGAAGCCGCCCACGGTATTCTTGATGTCATTGAAGGTTTTCTTGATCACCTCGGTACCAGAATTGATCGACTCCTTCTGTCTGACGTCTTTGGCATTGAACTTATTGTTCAACTGGTTGAATTTGCTCTGCAACAAGTAGTTGGTGCTGGTCTTGTCGTAGGTGGACGAAAGCAGGTCCAAGTGGTGGATGGCGTCCTCGTCTGGCTGCAAGATGTGGACATCTTGTTGGTCCAATCTGAGGCAGTCTTGGATGGACTTCCTATTGGGCAAGGAAGGGGAAAAAGGCGTGGTGGGAGTGGTGGGAGAGGCTGCGGCACCTTCCTCGGTGGTGTCTGGAGAGGAATTCCCCGCATTTACAGACGTTTCCTCGGGAAAGGGGGCCACGTCAGCTTGAAGTTGTAGTGGATGTTGGAGGTGTTCCTCGGTAGAAACTGGACCGGAAACAGCGGTTTCGACGGACTCTTCATGAATCAGGGCATCCACATTGTGTTCCGAGGCAGCATCTTCAAATTCATCGGACGACATGGCTAGCAACGGTGTTGTAGAAGAAAGTTGATGAAAGAGAAAGCACTAGCAGTGGCGGCTTGTCCTTCGAGAGGAGAAGAAAGGGAGCAAGGATGGAAGCGTGAACGGGGTTTGGGAAGTCAATTGCAATGTACTGCTGGGTAAACTGGGGCAATCCGGTAGATCTTGGGAGAAGAATGAGTGGTGTTTGGATGGAAGGTGTGTTTTGATTGATCCACCCCACACGTCACGAGACAGTCGCGGTGGGAGAATAGGGAGAGATTGTGCGAAAAAAGGGTAGGATTAGGGAGAGAAATTAGTGAATGGGGCGAAGCTCGCGAAAAAAGAGAGAGCTAGGGAGAGAATAGGGAGAAAATTAGGCAGAGCACTCGCGAAACAACACACCTAGTGGCACGGAAATAGGGAGGTCGCGGGAAATTACAGGGACAATTGCGCCAGAACGCGGTTTCCACCACGAGAACAACACTATGTCGAGGCATTAGGGAGGTGCCGAGCACAGGCGTTGGTGCGAGAACTAGACCTCTCTGCCGAGACTCTTGGTCTAGAGCTTTGGAAACGCAGTTTAGGGAGAATATGGGGCCTACAAGATACTTCTGCCTAAACCGTGACCTCACTACATACGTCAATAGCTTAAAATCCCCATTCCGTAGCTTCCATTCGCATTTCTTCTCCTCACCTGTTTCTGCAGTTCTTCTCGGTAGTGCAGACTCAGCTGAGCCAATTGAGCCAATTGGCCCATTGAGACGAATAGGCAACCGTCCTCTGTGTAGAAACGGTTCAGTGGACAACCAGGAGCTCCCAACAGAACCCTGGCAACAGAAATGGAGAAATGGAGAAATGGAGAAATGGTTGTGCAAAACACACGAAACGGGCAATTTCTTCTCGCTGGGGCCGTGCCCTGGCTTCTCTCGCTAGACGAGTCGGTACTGCGAGTCATTGCGACTTTGCAGTGACGAGCCCCTATAAAAGGGGAGAAATGGTGTTGGGGCTTGTAGTGGGGACATACCAGGGAAGAGGGGGCATTGTGAGAGTCACGGTGTTATTATGGCGGTGGTTGGGGAGAATCATGGACCCATTCAGAGGAGCACTGGGACGAGACTGGGAAGGGTGTCGCGGTGATCGAGGTGCGTGGTGGTAGTGGAGTTACTGTCGCGGTGTGCGGTGTCGCGGTAGAGTCGCTGTACTGGCTCGCTATAGTAGAAGAAACGTCACTGAATGTCCCCTGGAACTATTCGCTTGGTAGAAACAGTTCACACCTTATAATTTTATCTTTTCTTCCTAGCAGACTACCCAATTTCATCTGCCCACAATGATTTGGTGTAGAATACCGATTCCCTACTCTCGCGTTATTGCACTAACTCGATAAACGAACTAACCGGAACCAAACGAAAAAAAACCAACCCAACGTCCCAACGTTCTATATCCAACGCCTCCTGATCTGCTGAAGAATTTTGGGCAGCAATGTGAGTATATGTAGTTACTTTGGCGCAGCAGACCCGAAAAGTGGCGAGGTAAGTGTGTGGTGCCATTGTAATTATTGGTGTGGTTGGAAGGTGGCAGTGGCATGTCGAAATAGGAAAGGAGATTGTTGGAAATGGAACTGCAATGAATTCGGACTCGTTCCGGTTTCCGACACCGCTCATTTCGATATTTTTGTCGTATCTGAATTTCCATCGTAGTGGCTTGAAAAATATTAGAGGATGGCATTCTTCGTGAAAAGAGTGGTGTTGTTTTCAGTTATTTGATGGTTATTGCAGTTCAGAATAAGTTTCAAGCATTCTGAGGCCAATTTCAGATCCAGATCTAGACTTCTAGAAACTCCCTTATTCCTCAGTATGGGTTCCTATCCTATTTTTAACAATCTACTTTGAACTCGGATAAATAGGCTCAAATGCATCGTCGCTAATTGCATCCCTCGGATCATTAGCCATCAACTCCTTAGTTTATAGTGTAGATACGGGTTTTAACCTCGGTATCTGGAAATTCATCGTTATAGCTAATTCATTAAAAACCCGTACTGCAATACATGAAATAGAGACTACTAGTGCATCTCATTCACGGTAAATTAAACCCATACTGCAATTCCTCCTAGTTACCGGCTTCTACCGTCTCCTTCTCAAACTACATTTAATTAATTAATAAATTCATTTGAATCAACAATAGATTATTTTGCGTTAGTTGTTCAACACCATTACAACCGTTAACTTCATTAACCCATCTACTCTACATCCTCCAGTTATCGTTCATATATTATCTCATAACTCGTTTTCACTTTCAAGAAGTAACCCAGTAATACTCTTCCGAACCAGTGTATGCATCTGGCTGAGCAATTTGTATTCTCACGATGTCCTCGTTTGCCAAAGGATACACCAGCAGTTCCGACAACAAGTCGTCGGCGTCTTGGGTCTCACAGTCAGAAAGCATCGAGCTGTCTGATGTGAAGTAGGAACTGATGATGTCATTCTGGTCAACAGGTGCCTCGATGGTTGCAGAGGCAGCTGTATATTCCGGCATTAGCTCGCTGTCGCAGTTATCGGGATAAACAACTCCTCCAGTGATGTTCTTCTCCCTGCACAAGGTTTCCAACTTGGCACTGTCGCAGTTGGGGAAGTAAACGCGAAGTACATTCTTCAGCGGAATATATTTAATTGGCAACTCGCCCAACTCAAAGAGATTGGTGATGTCTTGCTTAAACTCCCGGAGCTTCTGCTCGAATGCCTTGACACTGTAGAGCATTTCATCCAAAATCTCCTCACTGAGAAGGGTTTCATTGGGAATGTTAAGATTGAATGTGATGGGAAACTCAATGTACGAGCTCTCGATGACTTGGTTGTACTCTTGCTTTTCTTCAGCGGAGGCTGTGGAGTCGGTACGAGCCAAGTTGAGGGTTAATTTGTGATTGTAAGCGGTAAGAGATAAGTTTAATCTCAATGTGGAATTCTTCTGCTTAGGCAAGTAAGGAGTGAAACGCTTGATCAACATCATCTGGTTGTCTTCTTCTTCGCATCCGTAATTCTTGTTCTTGAGTTGGTTGAGAATAGATCTGTAGGAGAAGTTCATCTTGTGCTGATGGAGGTTCATGCGGAACTTGGATTGGTGCATTTGCGAGAAGTTGTGGAACATGAAGCCGTGGTGCAACCCGTGCATCATACCGGGACGTGCTCCCCGTGGATGGTAGAATTTGGCAAAGAGCTTGATTTTGGCGAAGAACTTGGATCTGCATGTGTTTGCGTTGGTGAAATGGTTGAAAGTCCACGAAGAACCTGTTGACCCGGTGAAGGTGCCATAGGAACGAGCACTGCCAGAGACGAACGCAGCAAAGCTCGAGTGGCAAGAACGCTTGCCTGGATTGGCAAACGTGCTGAAATAACGGCATGCCATGGAGGAACACCGTCTAAGGCTTTTTTCACCTCCACGGCTTCTAACGGGAACACGAACAGGCGTGGGAACAGGAGATTCCGGCAGAGGATTGGCAAGGGCCTCAGAGAGCTCCTGAAGGGCTCTCTGGATCCGTTGGGACACGTTGCGTGTCCTCAAGGAGATCACGGTTCTAATTCTCCCTAACATGGGGAAACGCAACAGAACGCTTGAGGGAATAGATGAAAACCCTGCCTTTTTGAGGCGGAAAAAGGCGTAATGGGGTCAGCCGGTCGCACTGAACAGAATGATGGAGATAACGGTGGCACTTTAGTGCTCTGTAGAAGAAGAGGAGTGATTGATGGTAAAATAACAACATAGGGATCGCAATGGAATAAACGGATAGGAAACGGTGCGTGCACGCCGCATTCCATTTTCGGTGCGAGACCGGAGCCGAATTTGCACCCAGTTTGGGAAACACAAAGAACAGGAAGAAAAAGCAGTATTGACGTTTTATTGCAGACACAAAGGACCCTTCAAACACTTATGGATATTGGCATCATGCTGTGGCAGACAGACACTGCAGGTAATGGCCTGACTCCTCGGATAATCCAGCATGTTCTGTCGTAATGACCCGCCGGATATAACACGGCAGAACTCGGGTGCGAATTCCAAACCGTAGAATCCTGCCGAAAAGGACGAATTGTTCCAGCACGCCCTCTGGGAGTGTGGGCAAAGTTTGCAATGTCTGCAATGTCTGCAATGTCTGCAATGTCTGCAATGTCTGCAATGTCTGCAATGTCTGCAATGACTGCAATGACTGCAATGACTGCAATGACTGCAATGACTGCATGTGTGCAATGTTCTGGCTACCTGTAGACGCACCTCGCGATTTACAGCGTCTGCATGGCGCAAGGCGGTGTTCTGTTGCATTTCAGGAACAGTGCGTGAAGGGTTCGGATAAACTCTCGCCATATTCATGCACATGTGCATGTCAGGCCACATTAATCCGTCAATCCATTGGGTCCCGCCCCATGTAGGTACCTCGGCATGGCATGGCAATGCATGTCGTGGCAAGACCGTGACCCGATCTCCTCAGCCGTCCCCAGATCCAAACGCCGAGAGCTATTTTTCACTGATCGTAGATCTGAAGAATATTATGAGAATATTGGAAAGAAACATGCGGAAGCAGAAGGAGGGCAATATCGTAGAATGAACAAGGAGGGTGGTATGGGAGGTAGATAATACAGGCATCAGGGGATACTTCCGTAAAAATCATCAACGAGGATAATTATGATCAGAAACACGAGGAGGAAAATTCAATAGACAGCAAGATAAAAAATCATAAAAGTATAGATATTTTAGATAGCATAATATCATAGAAATCGTAGAAATCATTATAGAAAGGATTATATCAAAGAAGCACAGGCTCATTATTACATGGGATTTTTGTAAAAAAACATCACATCATAGAATCTACCATTAATAGCATAATCTCAATTTCTCTATACAAAAGTCCACTCTATACTACATTAACCCCGACATAAAATACGTGAATCATAAAAGGCCGCATGCGGCTATCCCAGGAGAGCCCCACATGATCAGGAAGCTCGGAATGGCGGAAATGCCCCGCTAGACATTAATTATCTGGGACTCGTCGAGCTCCTCATCAAAGAAGAGGTCTAAATTGCTCTCGAAAAGGTCTCCCGAGGTTGAAGCCACCGACGACACGTTGGTGCGCATCTTCTTGACGCCAAACTTGAAGTCGCTGCTCTTCTTGTCCATATCCAGCTCCATGTTGAAGCTGACGGGTTTCCGCGAGAGACTATCGGGGAAAAGCAGGTTATCATCTTCCAAACCGGTGTCTTCCTCGGCATAATTGTAGGAATTGAGTGACAAGAGCAGACTGGGCGAGGTCAACGAGTTGTTTCCCGATGTGTGGGAGGCGTACTGCAGCATCATGGGGGGCCGCATGTAGGTGGAAGTGGGCGAGGTAGTCTGTTTGAAGATGGAGGGTGTGACAAAGTCGTTGGAAGGGGGATGGGCCCGTTTCTTCGATTGGGCCGTTTCTCCTTCATTGGTGGGAATGTTGTTGAGATTGAAGTCGTCGATGATTTCCTGCTTGATTTTGACCTTGTCGATGTTGAAGTTGAAGTCTTCTGGGGTTTCCTGTTTTATTTTGGCGCGGTCGAGGCCGAGGCCGAAGAAGAAGGCATCGGAGTCGGATTTGGAGTCATTGAAGCCGAAACCACGGGCAGAAGGCGCTGGGTTGGGATGGGAACGTGACGGACGCAACGGATACGTCGTTTCTGCCATCATGACGCCTTTGGAAGACTCTGAACACGGCAGATGCATCGCAGAAGACTCCGAGGTCGAAGCGTGGTTCTGGAGCACTTTGCGGTACTCCGACAACGACAGCTTGTAGGATTCATTGGCAAGCAACGCGTCGATGTCGCAGTACTCAGGAAGTAGAAATTGGATGAGGTCCAGAAGCGCTGACACCTTGTTTTCCACCTGAGTAAGATGCGCTCTTGTAAGAGGCGATCTTACCGTACGGGGACTGTAGGAACAGCACCAACTGTGGTGGATACACTTGGAACAACGGGGATATTCTTTCAGACACTTGAGCTTGCGTTTCCTGCAAGAATCACACGCCTGTTCGATGTGCAGAGGAAGTTCTTCTCTGTGTTGTAGCGACAGGACCACGGGGTCGGAAGGAGAGGAAGCAACAGGAGACATTGGCGAGTGAAGTGAAGAGGACATTTGTGGGGGAATTGGGGGATACAACGGGTTCATACAGGCGCAAACACCGTGGAACACCGGGGGAGTGGCAGGAGAAACAACTAGCAAAAGAACGCTTGGTAGTGGCTATGGTGATAACTGCAGCAGGTTTGCTCCGATCTATATAGATGAAAAAGCAAAAGTGACACAAAGGGCGGGAGTCCGGGGTTACGAGCCCGTCTCCGGTTTCCTTTTCCATCATGCAGCCCTTTCGGCGGCGCGGGATCACCAGACAGACGCACCAGGCACCATAACACCACATTTGGACGAGTCACCCCACTTGGGCCGACAAGGGAAATGGGAAATGGGAATTGGGAATTTGCGAGGCCTGCGTCAGACACTGAGTAGCGCATGATGGGTCAGACTCCGGTTCCGCATTGGGCACAGTGCCATGAAGATGACGCTATTTGGACTGTAATGCAACCGTCGCAGTGTCTGCATCCTCGTGGTGGAACCTGGATGACGGTAACCCAGACACTAATCCAACAGACACCGCCTGTACGGGCCTCCAGGAGTATCATGGAAGTGTCGGCAGCATCTCTCATTTCGTCGTACTGCAGCTGCACTCAGCTGCAGCTTGCTGCAGACAGTGCCAACCACTCCTATCCTGCTGGCGCCAATAGGCCCAAATAGGCCACGACTGCCGTGTTCTCCTCACTTGTTTTGTTGGATTTGCCTGCTGTGTGCAGTACAGACGCATCGTGCATGGCGATGGCGTTGTTCGGACTTCCCCTCTTTGTCGGAGTCGGAGTTTCGCGACATTCGCAGTATGCAGAGAGATGCAGACACAGAAGGAGATGCAGAGGAGACGTTGGATGTGATGCCCCTATTTGGGTGGCATCACAGTCTCAGACATTTCGATGTAACCAAATGGGATATCACGTTGTTTCGTGTCGCCGTGGTACGCCGACACTGGCGTCTCGCCATTGGCGATGTCCGCAGATGTACTTCCGCAAAAGAGGGGTATGCTATCGGCCAATCATGGAAAGGCCGCGTTGCTCGGAAAAATTGAAATGCCCGGGACAGTTGTTGGCGTATAACGGGCCGTCACGTGAAAAAAGTCATGTGATAATATCGCGTGATGCATAACGTGATTAGTGGTGGTGTGTAGAAACTTGGGTAGTGCTCTTACTAGGTTGGAAAAGGTAGCTCAGTATTATGTAGTAGATACTATAATAGGGATGTGGTATCGGTCGGTCTAATATAATATCTCTACCATATCCTCTCCTGCGCACTGTATTAATTTAGGTAGTTGTATAATGTTGGCATTTTCTAGAATATAGAAATTCCCATATCTCGTCTATCGACTAATGCCAAGAACTGGAGTATTTACCCTGTTTCAGTCTTGGCCAAAGGTTCCATAGTAGGTATCATTCCCAGCAAACAATGAAGCTTCCAGCAACCTTAAACAAAGGAATCATTACCTCGAATGACGACACTACATGGTCTGCTAAACTGCAACATGTGGCACAGTAACCAACAATCCCACCAAAGTATGATTTGTATATATGCTATTAAATAGGTCCCCAGGACAGTCTCCCTAGATCTGGCCTGGAGATGGTACCTACACCTCGGCCGTGTCCTGCCACGACCTCTGGATTCGCCCCCTTCTCACTCCCCCTTCTCATCTCACACATTATTATCGTGGTAGACAAATCGCGTCAGCTTGGGATTCAAAGGTGCATGCTTCACGTAACTGGCATCGTCTGGAGGCCGTTCGTTAACCTCATTGGTTCCCAACATCGACTGCACACTCAACACCACCGTCTCCACCGAACACACCGGTGTCCAGTCGTCTCCCAAAACGTTGAGACAGATATGACCATTTGAATATATATGCGGATGTATAGGTATCTTTGGTTCAGGGAGGCCTTTTTCCCCGTCCAACTCCTCGTAGTTGACAAACTGCACCCGGGGCGAGTCCACGGGATAGCCCGCAGTGATCCGAATGCTCAAATAGTACCCGTCGTCCTTCGGATACAACGGATTGTTCGCTATCTCAATACGGAAGATGTACTCACTCAAGTTCTCGGAGTTTTGCACCATGGTGATCCCCAGCAACTGCGCCTTGGAGAGGCTCTGGTACTCCTTAAGGAGCCGGCGCTGGAAGGGATGTGGCCGTGTCTGTTCCATGCGGTGATGGGCAAAGATGTGTGGTTCTTGCTCGACGCGCATGTTTCGATGGTGTCGTGCACAAAAGACCCCAATTGTGGTTAGAGGGGCATGGCTCGAACACGAGGCCCTTCGGACCGTTTGTGGGGGTGGGATTGTGTGGGTCCGGGTCGCTTCCTCGACCGTTGTGACTTGGGCTTGTAATTCCGTTTTGTTCCGTGTCGATGTCCCTGGTTTCCTGACATGGTGGTGCTCACAGGTAATGTTTCCGGTCTCTGGGAGAAGGTGTTGCGAAGGGTCTCCAAAATGGTGTGGTCGTTCTGCGACAGATTGAAATACGGCGATTTGGAGGTGTTGGCCTGGGTTGCCTGTGTAGTGTTGGGTGAATTGCCTCCTTTCTTGCGTTCTCTGCTGAGCACTCCAAGGCATTTTTTGAAGTAGTTGAAGTTCTCCAATTGGTCCTTGGTGATGCCCGCAAGTTTGGCGAAATCTCGCTTGTTGGTGGGCAATTTGATGGCCATGTCGGTAAGGGTGCTGTCGCTCACAAACATCAGCAATGGCATGTGCATTTCCGACAGTGCATCTATTCTGATTCTAGATAGTTCGCCATGTGCATACTCAATATGCGCCTTGTTGGAGTGGTTTTCCACCTCAGCACCAAATTTGTTGGGTGGTAAATTAATTATGCTATTGTAATCGCCATTCGACATTTGCCGTGCCGTGATAAAGGAATTGGCCACATTCATGTTGTTGAAACCCCCATTTCGAGGCTGCAATGCAACAGATTTCTGATATTCCGATACCATGGCACTGGAGGACGAAGTAGGACGGCTGGTTTTTGCATTTGATCTGCTGAAACTAATATTGATAATCTTTTGTCCGTTCAATACCTGATTGGCGTACCTTCCCACTCGAACATAGTTTGATGCAAATCCTCCCTTCATAATCTGATATTCCATGAGACAATCTTCGCTTAGAAGATAAAAAAATATTCTCTCGACATCGGTTTTGTCAAGCGACTTGCCTTTCCCATGATAAGGATTTTGATTGTGCCCGAGTCTGACAATTTTGCTAGAATTAGATCCTTTAAAAACATCCTGACAATGTAGAACGGTGACTTGGTCTCCTTGGATAGCCTGAACCAAATTGATAATATCTTTAGCAAACTCAGTACAATTCTTTTCAACGGTAATGGTGTTACTAGAATTGAGACAATTGTCACATTGTTTTCTGCATTCAACCGGATTGAACGACTCATTGAAGTAGTGCAAGACTTGCTTTCTACGACAATCAGTTGTATTCTCACAATATTGAACAACTTGCCTTAATTTAGCCAAGTGATTTTCTTTACCTTCATGTGTCAACTCTTCGTCTCTATGAATCATATTCTGTAATTGTCTTGCATCTTTGTATGAGTAAAACATTATACATTCTGAAGGCTTGCCGTCACGTCCAGCTCTACCCGTTTCTTGATAATATCCTTCCAAACTTCTTGGAATGAATAAATGAATGACGAATCTGACATCAGGTTTATCAATACCCATTCCAAATGCAATCGTTGCACAGATAAGTTGAAGTTTACCGGTTTGCCACATATTCTGGACGGTGAACCGGTCTTGAGGTGACATTCCAGCATGATAAAATGAAGTTTTCAAACCAAACAGATTTAACTTGGCACTTGTCTGTTCACATGATTGCTTCGAGTGACAATAGATGATTCCCGTTTTCCCGCTAAATTTACTTGTCACATAGTCTTTTATCCACTCAACATAGTTGGGAGTTTTCCATTTAATTTCGTAGAATAAATTTGTTCTGTTGAAACTCTGTTTCAAGAATACTGGATCAGACATTTTCAAATGATGGATAATATCCATTCTAACTTTCTCGTTAGCAGTTGCAGTCAATGCCATCAATGGAACCTTTGGGAATTTTTCCTTGAAAAATCCCATGCTTTGATAATCTGGTCTAAAATCATGTCCCCAAGAACTAAGACAATGTGCTTCATCAATGACAACTCTTGCAAGTTGGTTATTATCATATAGTTTACCTATTATCCTTTGAACCATTGCAGAATTATTGGCCTTTTCTGGAGATAAATAAACGATTTGCAAAAAGCCATCTCGGAACAAATTGAGTGTCTGCTTATTATCATCACTTGAAGCTTTGGAACTAATCATACCAGCTTTCACGTTTAAATTTAGCAAATGCTGCACTTGATCTTGCATCAATGAAATTAACGGAGAAATGACCACAGTTGTTCCTTTAGTTATACCACCTTGAATCAATGCTGGTAATTGATAACACAACGATTTACCACCACCAGTAGGCATCAACACAAAAACGTCTTTGCTCTGCAACGTTGAACAAATTGCCTCTAACTGATTTGATCTGAATGATTTCAACTTGAATACGGAATTCAACACTTTGTAAACTTCATCAATAAATACCTCAGATCCAGGAGGTATGTTTTCTTTATTCATCAAGGGCTGAATTTGTTTATTGTGATCATTTAAGATTTTCATCAATTCAGGATCATCTTCATCACTAAAGTCATCGCTTTCAATAGTATTTTCAATTAATTGTGAAATAGGACCAAGCTCTGCTTCGATCGGCATAATGGATGGCTTTGCTATGGGTTTGGCAAAGTACGATTCTTCATCATCTGAAATTAATTCAATCACATCTTCATTATTCAATTCTCGTTCATCGTTCAATTGAGTGGTAAAATCTTCAATTTCTTCAATGTCATCATAGTTGTCCTCTTCTTCCTCGTCCAATTCATCTGTTTTTTGTTCGTCTTTGACGTCCTTTTGAGTTGACATTTCATCGATACACTCCACATCTGAATCATCCAAATATTTAATTCCCATGTTCTGTGCCACATCTGGAGATAATCGAATTTCATCAAGAACATTGCCCATACTACTTGCATGGTACTCTGATTTTTCAGATTGTGCACTCTTGAATGATGATTCTCCATCTGAAGATATCTCGTTATCATCTATGAAGCTGCCAATATCATCAACATCATCTCTTTCTTGAGTTGGGGTTCGAAGCCCATCCATTGTCCTATTGCCGAAATGGTCTTCTTCCATAGAAATATCTGAGAATGCCTGAGCAACATTGTAATTTCTAGCAGTATCGTGATTTCTTCTAGCTCGAGGAGTACGATCATTCTCAGGCAGCACATCTATGGGTTCATAGTTGGGGCGCTGTGGGGTCATTGGGACTTTGAAGGGAACTTCGTTCTTTTGCATGGAATCGGGGACGTTGACTTCCCTTGATTCTGCAGCTGCTATAATGTCATCATCTGAATCGGAAAATTCAAAAGTATGTATATCTTCGTTGAGAGCTTGTTTCGGTATACTGATTTGTGTAGATGCGATTGGATGTTTGGATAATGCAGATTTCTTGAATTCGATTTCACTTCGTACGGTGGTGATTTCCTGATCGACTTTTTGCAAGCTTGGTTCGAACAGTCCCTTGTAGTACTTTTGTTTGGCGTCCAATGATAACGAGGTTGACTCGTTTATCTCAAACCGCTCTTGGAGGAGCTTGAGCTTTTCGTCTTGAAGCAGGATCAACTTCTCAAGGGAGGCGCTTAAATCGGATGATGAGATGGATGATGGAAAAGTCGTGATATTCGAGGATATGCGTGGAATAATTGGATTTCTGGACTCATGGGAGGTATTTATAGGAATCTGGATACTAGTGGAATGATTTGCCGGAGCGCTTGGAATGGTAATGCTGGTACACTGTTTCTTGAATGCTAGAGTGGACTGATTACTAGGTCTCTTTTTTGCAAGAACAGGTTTGTCTTGATCAAAAGTGAGATCGATGACATCATCGTCATTGTCAATTCGACTCGGTCTGCTGATTTCTATAGGATTTGGAGCATCCTGAGGTCGTACTGCGGTATTTGATGGCGTCAGAGTGGAATCCACATTTCCAGAGGCAGATCCAAGGGTAGGAACGTCCTTTTTCGGGTACTTTTTCAAGACTAGCCCGATGATCGAAGGGTCCGGCACATGAGCAACCAGCTGTCTGAGCCAGGCTAGCTGGGACAGGAGGTTATTGGAGTTGATCATGAAGAATAATGTAACGGACGCGTTTGTTTAGGTAGTGATGTGGTCACGTGACAAGTAAACAAACAGGTTGAAGGATATAATGGCAAACTAGGAAAACTGCTAGATATAGGGACGGTAGATGAGCAGGGGATGAATCATGTTGGTTTATGGCTGTTGTAGTATAAATTTCGTTTTGATGTAATTTTTTGAAATTTCTGGAAATATGCCATTATCGCGTCAAATTAGAAGTATGGAATCTGATGCGTACGGTAGGATATTTTAGAGAAAATGGAACAAAGAGATTGGTATAATTACTTCTATGAAGGGTATAGGACTGCAATGGGCTTTCCTTGATAGGATTCCCGAGATGATCTAAATTTTATAGTAGGAGTCTCCATGATGGTGATGATTTTGACACCTATTTAAGGATATAGATACATCCAGATATCTGTTTAAATTTCACCAGCACCAGCTAAACCCAGAAAGGACAAAACTTGCAACTACAAACATGTCCGTACAATAATAAGCTACAGTTTGCATCTACATCAACCACTACCTCCTTCTCTTGTGTGTCTGCCAATAATGCAAAGCCACCCAGCCAACTTCCTACCAAGGAAACCACATCATACGCTTTAATCACACCATACCTGTTCGATTCCCAGGGCTGCCTGATACGAAATTCGAACCCACCCAACTGTGAAACATATCCGCTGCTAAATCCGCAGTCCCAATCCGGCCAGAACAAAGAAACCAGACCAAACGGTTTTCGAGATATGCACGTATGTACCAGGAATGGCAAAATCCCAACACCTGGAATTTGGAATCTAGCCCACTCCGCATTCTGTAGGAAATGTCTTCCCCTAACAGAGTTCTCCCTCTGTTCCCACTCTATACTCCATAATTTTCCCCATTCATTCTCCCATTCATTTCCCTATCTTTTCCAGAATTTCCTACTTCCACTATTTCCCCCGCATTCCACAACAATCCCTCAACATCCACCAAGCCAACGGTCTATCACCCTTTCGTGCCTGCCCCTATCTCCGGTACAGTACCTGTTCTAGCCCAACCAATCTGTGCCCATCAGGTTGTGCTCATCGCCGATACCGGAGCTACACTTCCGGCCCAACGTCTTATCGGTCTTGAGGGTGGACCGCCGATCTTTATAGTAGAAGGAGGAGTAGAAGGAGGAGTAGAAGGAGGAGTAGAAGGAGAAGGGAGTTCTGGAAACTTATGGAATCTCCATTATACTGTAATGTACTGTTATATAATCTGTGAGATTCGATTCTATTCTATGGTAACATATATCGTGGGAGTGGCATTATGGGTTGCAGTGGCAGAAACCAGGCTTAGACCTTGATGCTGCCAGGCTAGCGACGAACAATGTGGATGCCCCATGCTACTGACCCCATCGCTATATTTCATTCCCCGCCGGAAAAACTGCGACATGTTTGCGCCGCCTGCATGCAGATGGGGGCGGCTACACTGCCGTTTGCGGATGGGAGGGGTACTGCTTACGTTAGCGGCCGCAAAAGGAACTCCGTTTTCGGGTTGGGCCAGTGAATGCAATTGCACCCAATAGATACCCAAGTTCACCAAACGCATCCGATTCACCCCTTCCAAAGTGCCAAAAATGCAACAGTCAAGACTCTCTACACTATTGCACTATGGGTCTACAAGACAATAAGAGCTTCCACGCCACTGTCCCCATTTTCTGTTCTGCCGTACCCCTCCCATCACGTGATCTTGCTCCGGCGTACCCCCCCCCATCCGAGTGGAGATACTCGGAGGGGTATACCTCCCAGTTTCTCCACTTGTCTCCACCAACAATCAGCCTCAGCAGAAATGCCGAACTGGACCGTAGCAGCAAACCTATGAGATGCCCGCAACCTCGCCAAGACCACCAGAACCATTTAACTCTGTCCAAAATCGATCTCCTCCGATTCTCTCCGATTCTCTCCGTTCATCTCTCTTTTCTCTTTTCTCTTTTCCGGCCTCGCTCTTCTCCTCTTCCTACTCTGTCGCCTCGGAAAAAACTCCCCTCGCACCTGCATGCGCCGGAACCAAAGACCGAGAAGGCCTCCCATTCGAGGTTTCTCGCAGAGAACAATGCAACGACATTGGTCCAAATCTCCTCTCCTCTCCGCTCTGGCTCTCTCCTCCTTGTGCTCCGCATGCATTTCCCAAATCGGCCTGTGCATGCTGCACAATAACCATAAAAACCCAGACTGCAATGCCACCTACTACTCCGGCATCGCATGCATGTAACCAGTAAATCCAATCCCAGCATTTCTCTGGGGCCAGTAACACCACCGCATCAACAAAAGGCCCATTAATCTTCCATTAAATTATGGCTCTATCTCAGTTTCTCTCCTTATTTCTCTCTCCATCTCTCTCTCTCTAGTGGAACCACTGCCATCGCCTGAACTCCCGGTGGAACCACCCGATCACGCCACCATATCTCCATCTCCCTCTAGGTGAAATACTACGGCTTGCGCGCCCCTATACACAAAAGCAAATGTTGATCACTTCCCCTCCTCTGCATGGTGTGGATATATAAACCACCGGTTCTGGAACCAGTGCCTTCTCCACTTCTTCCTCCTCCCCCATGACATATCACATTGCCCACCAAGTGCCTTTGCGGGTGTTGCCCGTGGACACCGAGGACAAACATCTGGTGTACCGCTCCAGACCCTCGGTTGCCCTGTCCATCGCGTCCACCTCGTCGTCTCTGTCTTCTTCCACCGACTTGGCTGGGTTCGAAAGCGATCTTCTTCCTGATTTGTGGACCACTTCGTCTGCCTCGCCCACTTTGTCCGGATGGTATTCTGGAGGTTCCCGTACCAATACCTCCAGCGTTAACGCCATGGTGCCAGAATACTCCTTCCATTCTATGGCCCCAGTGGCGGCGCTTACCGAGGACCATTTGATCTACAACAACTACAACAACAATAACAACAACTCGCTCGACCCGTTGGTGACGTTTCCCGTGCCGGAAGAGCACGAAGAGCTCTTCAGCTTCGAGCAGCAGCAGCAGTTTCCGCCCCAGCACGTGCCCCAACCTTTGCTTCCGGTCCAATCCCTGGCCATGGTTTATCACCCCGTTCCTCACAATGCGGCGGTGGTGGCCCATCCCCAGCTCCAGCAGGGTCGTCGCCATAAGTCCGTTAGTTCCTCGCCCAGTCTCGGCGAAATAGCCAATCAGCCTCAAAACCAGAACCAAAACCACAACCAATACCACTCGCACTCGCACTCGCACTCGCACACCCACAGCTCCAAAAACTCCCACAATTCGCTGGTCAACGCCCAGTTGTACAAGACCGAGCTCTGCATGTCCTTCATGAAAATGGGCATCTGCCCCTACGGAAACAAATGCCAGTTTGCCCACGGCGAGAACGAGCTCAAACAGGTGGAAAGATCGCCCAAATGGCGGTCCAAGCCTTGCGCCAATTGGTCCAAGTTCGGAACCTGCCGCTACGGCAACAGATGCTGCTTCAAACACGACAACTAATGCATTAAAGAACTTTTTGTTATGAATTATGAAACTACCTATTTATTATTATTTATATTCGGTCTAAAAAATAGATTAATGGAGCTAGTTGGATGTAGATAATCCGGAAAGCAGTGGTGCTGCCATGTGATAATGCAACTCTGACGAGAATCGCAGACGAGTATTGCAGTGTGGGTTTTCTTCATATTACGCCACAAGGCAATTTTTATTTACTGTTGCCTGTTGTGACGATGTGGATTTAACATTTAACATGTTCACGATTCAAATTACAGTTCAATGGCCGCCTCGAGTTTATTTTCTGGCGGTTATTAAACATCAATCTGATGCCGTCAAGCTTCTATCGGAAGTCTGGAACCACTTGCGCAACCCTAATTAAAAGTGGTAACCACTCCGTAGAATCCGTAAGTGGAACACAACCCGTACGCACTCGTGTGGTAATTAACTTCTCCTTTCAAGACGACCACGTCAAAAGACAATAAGCCTCCTTGACAACCGTGGCCACCGCGCCTATTCGGCAACCCACACGGACTTCGCATTTACTTATACTGTACCTTTTGTTTCGACTGAGTCCACATTTCTACCAAGAAGCGAACCCCACAATTCGCTGTAGACCCCACATTCCTCACAATTGAGCAAACCATGGACAAAACCATAAAGCATGATAGAATCATATCGTGATATTGGCAAAAAATCATCGATTCTTACCTCAAAAGACGTCTCCAATTACATCTCCATTTATCTACACCAACCCCCTATAACGTGAATCAGACCAACAACAGCCTCAGATTGTCCTAGACATCATTGAATGGTGTGGTGAGACAGCCATGATGTTTTCCACAGCGCCCGCACAAGACGAGTCGTCGATGTTGCCACCAACTTGCTGCAACGGATTCCTAGCCCTTCTTCATCGACTGTTATAGTTGATACCGTTTAGGCAACGGATATGGCCTGCTTATATATAGGCAAGACTTAAAACCGGGTAACACTTTTGGAGGTGGTCGCAAAAATTTTCAAATTGAGCCGCGCACGACGCAGCTATGGCTACAGTACCAAAAGTTACTTGGACAGGTTACTTCTTCAAAGGTTCTGGAATTGAGTTGAGCATACCCGGAGTTTCACAGCACGCAATTGACTGCGTGGATTCGTCATATATCTCCAGACATTTTGAAACGCCCCCATAGTTTCCGCTTCCGTTTGAATTCCCCATACCAAAACGTTTCCATTTGGCTCGATCTTCTCCAAAGCCATCTTCCTTGACAGATCCCTCCATACCAGACAATAATATAGTAATAATGTCCGAGTATTCCACTGCCCTAGCATCCTCCCTCACCTCCATAAGGATTCCTGCCCTCAAGTCCATTCAGGAAGACCTTGTTACCGACACTCTTGCAGCCGATGAATTGCAACAGGTAGCCGTCAAAGTGCTCAGAACTTTCAACTATTACCAGGATGTTAACTCCAGAAATGAGGCACTCAAGACATTGGAAGCCTTCATTGAAAAAGATGCTAAATATTTGGGAGTTTTTGTCAAGTTCATCGACAACCAAGTGGCTGTCAAAAATGCCACCATGGCCACTACCGATTATCTCACGTTATTGAACTGGATAAACCGGTTTCAAGTTCTCTCCCAAGACTCGACGTTGGCCGCTTCCATCATAAGGACTCAGGCACTCGTGTTGAATCATTGTGTGGGCCACAGCTCGTACAATTTAGCGCATCAAAAGCATCGCTTGAGAGTCACTAATGCCGTGTTCACCTCGGCAAAGACTTCCATTGTGGAAACATTGTCTCAGGACTCCTTCACCAAGACTTCTACATTTTTCCAAGCAGTGTTGGACCCTTCATTGCCTTCTGATGCAATTCTCACTTTCCTCGGAGTATTGGCAGCTGCATTGGTTGATTTGACTCCTACAAAGCCTGGCTTGGTTGAGGAAATTAACCAGGAATTCTGCAACCCAATTATCGAATACTTTTCGAGCCAAGTCCTTTTGGCAAAAGTTCCTCCATCAACCGATTCGTTGGAAGTATTTGGAAAATTTGTCGAGATCCACATTTCTGAAGGTGACATCGACAAACTAGTCCCAACCATGGAAAAGGCCATCATGAGATCTACAGAAAACACTTTTGGCGTCATCTTGCCTCCTTTCTTCAAACATGTGAAATCTGTTTCAACTTCTGCGTTGGTGAAATCGAAATTGTTGACTTCAATTTTGTCAGCTTTCAAGTCACCTAAAGACCATATTAGAGCTGGTGCTTTCAAGTCCCTTCAATATATTGTTACTCCCGACTTCAAGTTCACTGATGACGAGCACAAGGTATACATTGATGAAGTTCTCAAAGCATTGAAGTCCACTTCAAACGCAGACTACAAAGCTTTGATCTTATCATCTTTATCTTTGTCTGCATCCACCACAACTTCATCATTGAAGATCATCAAAGATTTGCTTCCATTGATTGCTAAAGATCAAAACGAGACTTCCTTGGCAAGTTTAGTTGAGACATTTGTTATTCATGCATTCAAAGTGTTGCTTGAGGATGAGCAAATTAGTAAAGATGATTTGAAAAAAGTCATTGACCAATTCAAGGCAGGATTATCAGATAAAAAGCTTCCTCTCAGAAGACTTTGGTTTGTTTCTGTCGGAAAGCACTTTTACTCATTGGACACGATAAATAATAACGCTACTGAAGTTCTTAATCAAATTTACCCAGTATTCGTGAAATCCCTTGAAGAATCTCAACAATCCCCCGTTCCAACTGTCACCAACAAAGGTATTACCAATGCATACGTCACTATTGCATTAAGTGAAAAGTTCAGACATATATTACCTGTTGATGATAAGAAAGTATTTGAAAAATCGTTATACCCAGAAGAGGAAAAGTTTTCTATCTTGTTAGACACTAGAGTTTACACGAAGTTTACCCTTGATTCTGAGTTTGAGTGGTTGGCAAAGGCTTTAAGATCAGCAGTTGAATATAGCAATGATTTAAATTATGCTCTCACTTGGATATACTTGCTAGTTTCTTCCAATGTCCCATATATACAAAGATTGGAGAGTATTGAACTTGTTAAGAAGACTTTGGAAGTAAAACCTCAATTAAGTGGATCTTTAATTGATGGTGTAAAACAGATTTTGAAGACTCCTCAAAATGAGGAATTAGCATTGAATATTAAGGGATTCAGTGTAATTTTACAATTGATTACTCAAAGCAAGGATAAATCTTTGGTGGAAGAAAATTTGGTAAGACTGATTGTGGCCGCAAATCATGAAGAAGTTCCAGTGAAAAATGGATGGGTTGGATTGGCCCAAAGAAGTTCTTTCACCGTGGACATTGCTCAACTAATTACCACCAGACACCAAGAGATTGTCAATGAAATTTTCCTCATATTGTCGTCAGTTGACCATGATTCAAAAATGTACAATGCAGGTATTAGAGCATTGGGAATTATGGCATTCATCTTGCCCGAACTTATTGCTCCTAAGCTTGCCCAAATTATTGGACAAATTGACTTGGACCAGCTCAAGTCTATTGATGACAGTTCCTTGAATATCTGGAAAGGTACTGAAGGTGAGTTGGTTGTCGATGTTCTTCACCAAAATGCTCGTAAGAGTCAGGACAAAAACTCAAGAGATTATGAAATTAAGAAATGGGAAGAATCCCTCAAGAAAGAATTGAGCACTAAATCCAAGGGACCTGCTAAGAAGTTGACCAAAGAGGAGCAAGCAGTTGTGAATGAGCAATTAACCAAGGAATCTCAAATTAGAAGCGAAATTCAAGCATTGAAGACAAAAATTCTTCAAGTCATTTCCATTATCAATGAGTTAGTTAGCAATGCGCTTCAGGTGGAAAATGGTTCTCAATATTGGTTTCCTGTGGCGGTATCTAAACTTTTGGATATTGCGCAAGTGGATATCACTACCCAATTGGTGGGATCTTCTCCTGTGATTGCATTCCTTCATTTGTCCAAACTTCTCTCTGCTAAATTAGATAATTTGAAAGAATTCGTTGGTGTTGCTACAGTTAGAATTCACGCCATCAATGGAATTCCCTCCAACTATCTCGATGAGAATTTATTAGATTTGACTGGAAGAATTTTGTACAGAATCAAAATTTTATCAGACAATCAACCACTTGACTCATTAACGTTGTCCTACACTTTGCCCTTATTAACTAAGGTCTTGGAAATCGGAAAGCAAGTTGCAGTTAAGAACTCTACTTCCAAGCAAGCTGTGACCTCAGAATTTGTCCAAGAAGATCCTGAAGAAGAACAATTGTTATTGTCAATGGAAATTATTTCTACACACTCTGAATTGTTTGAAGATGTCAGTATTCCTAGAATTCACATTTTGGAAGTTTTGATTTCGTTGATGAAGTTACCATCCAAAGCCAAATTGGCCAAAGAATGTTTCCTCCTGATGTGTCAATCTATTGGAGTTACTTATACTCCACAAGATTTGACGTGCTTGTATGAATCTATCATAACTCCTAACCAATTTGTCAGAACCAGTATTTTGGAAGGTCTTGATTCTGAGTTTGATTTGACAGGTGAAGAAGATAAATATTCTAGCGAATTGTGGGTTGCTGCTCATGATAATGAGGTTCACTCTGCAGACTTGGCTAATACCATCTGGGAAGACAATGACTTTCAGGTCAAGAACGACTCTCCATCTAAATTGTTACAATTGGCAGGAAATGGTGATTCAGGACTAAGACTTTCTCTTGCAAAGTCCATTGTGAGTGCCGTACAAATCATTAAAGGAGACTCCTTAACATCTACTATGAATCTCCTCTTTGATTTATACCATGTGAAAAAGAATCCTCCTCCTCCTATTTTGGACAGATTTGGTTTACCCATCCAAAACATCAGCAGTCAAAAAGATACATGGGAAGAGAGATCTACCATTGCTCTCACCTTGAAGCTTCTTGCTCCAATTTTGACTTCAGATGCAGTGGCATCTTTGTTCAAGTTCTTGGTTGATGATTCTGCCCTTGGTGATAAAGATGATTTAGTTCGTCAAGAATTATTGGATGCTGGTGTTGAGGCTATTAACCTTCACGGTCCTAACAACATTGAAACTTTGATTCCAATCTTTGAAGTCAACCTTGCTGCCAAGGATGCCAGATCCAAGACCCAGGATAATATCAAGGAAAACGTTATTATTTTGTATGGTGCTTTAGCCCGCCATTTACAATCATCTGATCCTAGATTGAAGTCCATTATCCAACGTCTTATCTTGACGCTTGATACTCCCTCCGAAGATATTCAGTATGCTATTTCGGAGTGCTTGGCCCCATTGGTGTCATCGTTTGAATCAGATTTGCAAACTCACTTTGACAACTTGTTCGAAAAATTGTTTGGTACAGATTCATATGCTAAGAGAAGAGGTGCAGCTTATGGTATCGCCGGTTTAGTTAAGGGTATTGGTATCAAATCGTTATCCTCCTTTGACATTGTTAGAACTTTGTTGGATGCTTCTGATGATAAGAAGAACCCTAAAAAGAGAGAAGGTGTTTCATTTGCATTTGAATGCTTATCACAGAGTTTGGGTAAGTTCTTTGAACCTTACGTTATTGAAGTTTTGCCAATCATTTTGAAATTTTATGGTGATACTACTGCTGAAGTTCGTGAGGCCACTGATTCTGCAGCAAAGCAAATCATGAAAAACACTACCAGTTACGGTATCAAGAAGTTGATTCCATTGACCATAGCCAATCTTGATGATGAAGCTGCTTGGAGATCTAAGAAGGGTTCGGTTGAATTGTTAGGTTCCATGGCTTATTTGGACCCAACCCAGTTGAGTTCTTCATTATCAACAATTATTCCCGAAATTGTCGGTGTTTTGAACGATACCCACAAAGAGGTAAGAAAAGCAGCTGATCAAGCATTAAAGAGATTCGGAGAAGTCATTAGAAATCCTGAAATCCAAGTTATTGTTCCCGATTTGATTAATGCAATCGGAGATCCTACGAAGTACACTGATATTGCCTTAGATAAATTGATTAAAACTCAATTCGTCCATTATATTGATGGTCCATCCTTGGCTTTAATAATTCATGTTATTCACAGAGGTATGAAAGACAGATCGGCTTCCACTAAGAAGAAGGCATGTCAAATCGTTGGTAATATGGCTATCTTAGTCGACTCCAAGGATTTGATGCCGTACTTGGCTCAATTGGTTGGTGAGTTGGAAGAAGCCATGGTTGATCCAGTTCCAGCTACAAGATCTACTGCTGCTAGAGCGTTGGGTTCATTGGTCGAAAAATTGGGTGAAGAAAGATTCCCTGACTTGATTTCTAGATTGATCCTGACCTTGCAAGATGAGTCTCGTGTTGGAGATAGACTTGGTTCTGCTCAAGCTTTGAGTGAAGTTATCTGCGGTCTTGGTTTGGGCAAATTGGAAGACCTTTTGCCAACCATCATTTCTTCTTCATCTTCGACAAGAAATCATATCAGAGCAGGTTTCATGCCTTTATTGTTATTTTTGCCTGTTTGTTTCGGTACTCAATTTGCTCCTTATTTGAACAAGATTATTCCTCCTATTTTGAATGGTTTGGCTGATACTGATGAAGAAATCAGAGACACCTCCTTGAGAGCTGGTAGATTGATTGTTAAAAACTATGCCAAGAAAGCAGTTGATTTATTGTTGCCAGAGTTGGAGATTGGCTTGTCTGATTCCAGCTATAGAATCCGTCTTTCTTCCGTTGAACTTACTGGTGACTTGTTGTTTCAAATTACTGGTATCAGTGGAAAGAATGAACTTAACGAAGAGCAATTTGACAACTCCGCCGAGCTTAACAAGACCTTGGTTGAAGTTCTTGGTCAAGAACGTCGTGACAGAATTTTGGCTTCCTTGTTTGTTTGCCGTTCTGATGTTGCTGGTATTGTTAGAAATGCAGCTGTGGACATTTGGAAGGCATTGGTTGCTAATACTCCAAAGACTGTCAAGGAAATTTTGCCATCTTTGACTGCTATCATTGTTCGTCGTTTGGCTTCTGCAGATGAAACTCATAGAACTATCGCTGCCCAAACCTTGGGTGAAATGGTACGCAGAGTTGGTTCTGGAGCTTTGGCTAGATTGTTGCCAACGCTCGAGGAATCCTTGGATTCCAATGATAATGATTCCAGACAAGGTATTTGTATTGCATTGAATGAATTGATTCAATCAACTCAAACCGATGGACTTATCCAATACCAAGATGTCTTCATTAGAATTATTAGACATACACTTATTGATCCAGATGCTAAGATCAGAGAGGCATCGGCTCTTGCATTTGAATCATTGCAAGAAGAATTGGGCAAGGTTGTCATTGACGAAATTTTGCCATATCTTTTGAACTTATTGGAAGGAGCCGATTCTCAGAATGCTTTGTTGGCATTGCAGGAAATCATGGCATCCAAATCTGACGTGATTTTCCCAATCTTGATTCCTACGTTGTTGACTCCACCTATCGATTCTTTCAAGGCTGGTGCTCTTTCTTCTTTGGCATCTGTGGCAGGACATGCTTTGTACAAGAGATTATCATTAATCATTAACACTTTGATTAATGCAATTGCAGAAGCAGAAACTGAAGAAGAAAAGGATGATATCAGAAAAGCATTTGATCAAATCTTGTTATCTATTGACGCTGACGACGGAGTGCACCCATTGATGCAACAATTGTTGTCTTTGGTCAAACATGAAGATGCTAACAAGAGAGGCATTGTTTATGCTAGGTTGGGTAACTTCTTTGCAAACACATCGTTGGACTACTCTGTTTATTTGCAAGATATGATTGGCCAGTTTGTTCTTTCATTAGGCGACCCATCACCAGAAGTTGTCCAAGGTACATTTGAAGCATTGAATTCATTGGTGAAGAGACAACCTAAGGAATCCTTAGAAAAATTGGTCAAGCCAACTTACCAGGCATTGACTATCACTGGTGTCAAGGGAGAAGAATTGGCTGGATTCAAGATTGCCAAGGGTCCAAACTGTATCTTGCCTATCTTCCTTCATGGTTTGATGTATGGTAATTCCGATCAAAAGGAAACCTCCGCTTTAGCCATTGCCAATATCATTGACAAGACTCCAGCGTTGAACTTGAAGCCATTTGCCACTGTTATGACTGGTCCATTGATCAGAGTTATTGGAGAAAAGGTGTCCAGTGATATTAAGGCAGCTATTTTGATTGCATTGAACAGTTTGTTGGTTAAAATTCCTCAATTCTTGAGACCTTTTATTCCACAATTGCAGCGAACCTTTGTTCGTTCTTTGTCTGACACCTCGAATGATGCCTTGAGATCTAGAGCCGTTGTTGCATTGGGAACTTTGATTGGTTTCCAACCTAGAATTGACTCTTTGGTTACCGAGTTGGTTTCTGGTGCCAAGACTGCCGATGACCAAGGTGTGAAGACTTCCATGTTGAAAGCAATGTTGGAAGTTGTCAACAAGGCTGGTAAGAACATGAATGAAACTTCGAAGACTGCCATAATGACATTAGTTGAGGATGAAATTACTTCCGTGGACGATTCTTCTGCTGTTTCATATGCCAGATTGATTGGATCTTTAGCCGGTATTTTGTCAGGTGAAGAAGCTGCTAGTATTATTAAGAACAAGATTCTTGATAAACCAGACAACTCCAACGATAAGTTCTGTATTTTATCCATCAACTCCTTCTTGAGATATTCTCCAGGTCATATTTTCAATGTTGGCTTGTTGGATGAGATTATTTCGTTTGTCATTGAGTGCAACAACTCTAGTATCCCATACGTTAGTGACAATGGTTCCATTGCTATTGGAAAGATCTTATTGTTGCATGGACTTAAGAAGTCCCCTGTCCAAGAAACCAAAGAATCTGAAACCTCATTCCAACTCACTGAAGAACAAATTGAACAACTTACTAAGCAGATATCCTTGAATGCAATACAACCACAATCCAACTCGGTCGACACTAGAAGACTTGCGTTGGTTGTCATCAGAACTGTTGCTAGATTCCAATTCGATTCCATTTGCAAACCTAACTTTGATGTTTTGATTCCAAGTGTGTTTTCTTGTCTTAGAGATCCTATCATTCCAATTAAGTTGGCAGCTGAAAAGGCATACTTGTCTGTTTTCAACTTGGTGGATGATATTGAAATGAAGGAATTCAATGAATGGTTCAATGGAAAGGGTGCTATCACTACTGTTGTTGGAGGATCAATTGTCCCCAGATCGATTGGTGATTATACTAAGAGAGTTGCCAGTAGATTGGCTGGTGTTGAACGGGAGAGAATTGCTGAAGGAGGAGATGAAGAAACTATGTTCAGTGATAGATTTGAAGATGAAGAGGAGGTTTGGGCTGTTGGTAAGTGATAAATGTAATATAGAAATATACATAAGTATTATCTCGATTGTAAGATTCTACAGGTTAGTGATTTCAATGTTAGTTATACTTTCCCAGTTTCCTATAATATACAGTGACATAATATACACAGCTAGTTGCCTTTCTGGCCAGAGCTGGATGCCTTCCCAGTAATTGTTGGTGCTTCGTTTGACGAATTTCCTCTTCTGAGCATATTGTGCTTTGGAGGGGCAAAGTACAGTGACTCTTTGAAGAAATCGGTAGACAAACTTGGCATGGACAAATTGGTGGGCAAATCAAGATTTAAACTTCTTAATGAGGGCAATGCATTCTTGGATGATCCCCGAGCACCATCAATCCCAGTGCTTGGTGAAGTCTTGGGGGTTTGACCTGATCCAGATGGAGGGGTAGTTGGCTCTGTACCATCTGATCTAGGATTCTGGGTTCTGATGGCCTCTGTGTTACTAGAAGTTCTCAATGCAGGGGTCATAAAGAAAGTGGACAAATTGGTTGAACTATTGTTGGCAGAAATAATCGGAGTATTTGCCAGTGACAAGCCTAGGACGGGTGAGTTCGGTAATGTGAAATTATTAGCACTAGGACTATTGGGGCGTGATTTTTTCAATCTTTGCTTGACATAGTCCATATCAGACGACGACTCTAATGTTCTGTTTTTAGATGCTAAAGGTTGGTGGATTGGAGGAGGATTAATGGGAGTCATCATTTGGAATGAAGATAATGAGTTAAGGAATTGCTTCTTAGAAGGAGCTAGGCTAGTATAACTTTTTGATTTATCGGAATTAGAAAATGCAGCCACATTAGACAAATATTGGAGATTGTTACTAGAATTCTCGGGTCCATTGGCAATGTGAAAACTGGCATTAGTCTTTACTTCAAACTTGGGGGATACTTTTGCGGATCGAGGGGATTCTGCTGAATTGGTGGTGGTACCGAAATAATCTGTCAAAGATGGTAATGATTTGGTGTTGGTGGCAAGGAGTTTGAGTTCTTCCGAAGCGGCACTGGCAAGGATATCCATGAATCCGCCGCCAACTCCATTTGCCGAAGCCCCGGGAGTGGTGGCGGGATTGATGGCGACTTTGGAACCATTTGAACCATGTACTTTGATCTTGGGGGTGCTGATTGGCGGTTCAACGTATCCGTTGCCGTTTGAACTATCGGAGTGTTCCGATACAGCGGCAGAATTCGAATCGATTGCCATCTTGTTGTCTTCGGAATCGCTGGGCAGTTTGGAGGCCTTGAAGTCGCTGTTTGCACCGGAGATGTCCATAGAAACCGCCTCTTCGGAGACGTTAGGAGTCAGGTCGTTCCCGTCGTCGCTGTCGGGGGACTTGCGCTTGGACTTTG
Organism: Suhomyces kunorum; assembly: GCA_030561465.1. Lineage (NCBI taxonomy): Eukaryota > Fungi > Ascomycota > Pichiomycetes > Serinales > Debaryomycetaceae > Suhomyces > Suhomyces kunorum. The sequence goes on along the minus strand of JAKTXF010000022.1, from coordinate 1,613 downwards.
CAATGGGCACGGGCTCCTCAAAGTTGATGTTCTTGTTCAAGTTCTTGTTTCTGCGGGAGTTGGGGTTGGTGTGGATCCGCAAGTGACGGGTTAACTCGTCACTTCTGCTGAAGCGCTTGAAGCATCCGGGAAACGTGCAGGCGTGGGGCTTCTCGCCGGTGTGGGTTCTGATGTGGCGGGTTTGGTGTTCGAGCCGGTGGAAAGCCTTGTCGCATAGAGGGCATTTGTACGGCCTGGAGGAGAGATCTTTCTTCTTGTCTGGCAGGTCTTCCATTGATGACGTGATGTAGTGGGACAATCGGTGAAGTAGGGAGATAGATGGGGAAGTCGATCGGTTGGATAGTAGCTCCGAGGTGATTGGTACGGGAGGGAGGCTGAAGGGTAATTACAAAACAAACAGGCAAGTAACACCAGACGGACAAGGGGGAAATGGAGACAGGAGGACGAGAACGTGACTTGGGGCACGCGGGAGGAACTTCCTTGCTTCTAATCTATAAATTGCTGGGGGTACCAGGGAAGAAGAAATGTTGTTCCTCACGAAGTTACAACCCCGTACATTTCTCGCCCGCCCTACATCCCAAAACGTTTGGTGGGGAAGACTTAAAATTTTCGCGAGGGCCGTGTGCAGGACATGGGGAAGATCATCGTGGTTTCTTTTTTCTGCAGGGCCCCACGGGAGGGAGAGAAGGAGAGATAGTATAAGGAGTGGGGCAGACATTTGGTGTTGTGGCGGGTGACTGTGTCTGTGTATGCAGACACAGGGGTGGCGTGACGGTGTTTCAGTGGACAACAATAATGAAGTCGCGCCACGTTCTCCCGAGATTTGCCGAGCCCCCATGCCACATAAAGTGCGGGGTGCCGCGCTTCGGATAAATCTGCCCATGAAGCAAGTGGATGGTCACGTGGCTCGGTGTTTGACTCCAAGTGGCCCCCTGTAGTGGAGGAGGTGGAAATGAGGATCCGCAATTTATGGGAGTTCCCTGATTGGTCAGGAGATGTCCGGGATATTTTGATATTTTTACCCCTAGTGAGATTGTAGTGGGGCCGGTTTTTGGAGTTTTGGTGGAGAGTAAAATGGTGCCATCGGTATGCACCAATAGGGCAAAATGGAGCGAGCACTACGGAAGTATTTTTACCGAGATGTCGCCGAAAAGGAGAAAGAGTTGCAAGAAGTAAGAGGGAATGGAGAGGATGAGAGGGATAGGATAAGGTTTATTAAGGGTAAGGATAGAATAGCTTTGGCAAGGATATCCCTAGTTCAGGTGTTATATCTGGTATGAAGTCTATGGAAGTTACTAGTATGGAAGGTGTTGGTCTTGTATATTGACATTTATTCATGGTTTTATCGTAGGATTGGCCGAGTGATACAGTCCACTAGGAATGCCTAGCATTCCTGTCAACTTCAGATACTAGAGTGAGGTTCACTTCATTCAATACAAATGATTCTCTACAGCAACGTCTTTTCTCGGATGATTTTCGAACGGGACACTCTAGGAATGACATGCAACCACCATTTACTTACATATGGTGTATTGCAGTATGGGTTTTCCAGAGTATTGCAGTATGGGTTTTCCAGAGTATTGCAGTATGGGTTTTCCAGAGTATTGCAGTAT